>CABEEJ010001100.1:50374-167740 GCA_901482245.1 Timema douglasi | reverse complement strand
CTCTTTTACATTAACCAACCGCTCACCGTCATCAAATCGACACTTCGACAAGTCGAGACAAGAATGATATCGCAATGGTTTTTCCCTGATGACTCATACCTGGCACCAGTTTGGCGGTTCGACAAGACAAGTTGAGACAGTAATAGTTAACGACCTTGAAACCGTGAGCTAGTACAAGATGGACAAGTTAACGTATCTGGTAAATATTGTTGATGCCATGCAGATTGTAAAATTGTGTGATCTAACCGTTGATCAAAAGTACTCAATGGATAAATAAAAAGTGGTCAATAAAAAGTTCGGGAAACGCCTAATAGCCTATCTAGATGGCGAGTTTTGTGTATTTTTATCCTGTCGTTTTGGTACTCTAACAGATGAATACGTATGCAAGCTTAATAATGAAAAACTGGTAGTTACCTGTGCTGGAGTAAAACCAGGTTCACCTATCATTGTGAACTTTGAACGCGCTTAAGATCCGGGGTAGGAGAGTCAAGAAGTTATCAACAACAACATCGGGAAGCTGGACAGTTAATACATGTGCACCGTATTGCATGATGGACCCAAAAAACTATTACACCCACTCTGTTACCTTATAGTAATAGGCCACTTAAAATACTACAAGAAAGGGAGGGAATAATCTAATATAAAAAATAATGAGAAACAGCATCAACAAGAGTTAAAAGTAAGAATAATATATTATTGAATAATATGACAATAGTTCACGTGGCCTTAAGGGTCAATCTAGTTAGAAAACATTGTAAAACATATAGTTTCAATGAGAAACAAAGGAATAGCAGGCAGAGCCAAATTGACCTAGTTTACTTTAAAGAATGAAAAGCAAACAAATAATAACCTTAACGCAAAATTACGAACAATAAAAAGCTTTATGAGCCCTTTTTTGTTGTTAAGAAAGCGTCTGAATTTCTATAGATAAAAAGGAAACATATTTACTGTAAAGGTTATGTTTTTATAAATATTACATTTTTAACTAACACAAGAGTTCGAATTCAGACCGCAAGCCAAAATTCTCGTGGGATTACTTGAAATGGCATCATCAAAGTCTTTAACTAGATCGCCACATAAATGAAATCTAACAATGGTTACTGAGTTCACTTTCATATTAGAAGAGCTTGCAAAGTTTTAAAGTTTAAATAAGACAAATAGAAAATTTTACGTTACATAAATATTAGAAAACAAATGAACAAATTTAAATGATTCTTAATAAAATTTAAGTGTACCTACAACAAAAATTAGTTGAGTATGAATAGCAATTAATTATAATATTACAAATGAATTAAAGATCCAAGCGCCCAAGAGGCAACACCAAAATAATAGGTTTTCAAAGTTAAAGCTATTTTTGGAAATACTCATATTTTAACGAAAATTACAAGTCTATCTCTGAAATTAAAAAAATAGAGTCCTAATATTTATGACCTAAAGCTTCAATATTTAAATAATAATTATGAAGATTTACACAGTTTTACAACTTTCCTGGTAGAGTCAATTTTCAGGAATAATGGTCTCCTGACGATATCTAATTTTAATAGTCCATATAAGTTATAATAGTCCACCCCATAGTGGTGCCGGTTTCAAGAGTCCTTACTTTATTCAGCGTTGGCTTTTTTATATAGCGTCTAGTTGTTAAGGGAGAAAAGGAGGGAGAAGTTCAACCTAGCCGGTGACGTCACGTCGGTGTAGCGCTGCATTCAGTTCGACACGTACACCATTTCTCTTCTCGCTCTCTGATTGGTTATCATGTCTTCATCAAGATCACCCGTGTTTTGTTGATGCTGATCTCTTTAACTGGAGTAGCTGATGACGTAGGTGATCAGGCGATGATTTGGTGGTTGGTTTCACCCTCCGCAAAAGGGCAGCTAAGTCCGAGCCCACGTCTAGAATGTTGTCCCTGTAGACTCCCATCAGATTACTTTTACCAGACAGACCGGAACATCAGATGTTGAGACACCAGAGCAGATTTGCCCCACTCGTCGAATTAGAACGTGTTGATGTTAAGCCAGGCTTGAAGGGTGTGCTAGCCAGAAGATTCAGAGGGTAAGTACATGAACAGTTTATATAGAAGAGAGTTGATTGTGTATTATAATGTTTGTATAAAGCTAGAAGCTACATGGAACTATAATAGAGAAGAATTCTATTCCAGGAGGTATAAGTAAATGTCGACTTTTTCGGAGTGGGTAGTATGAATCGAAAGATAATTTATGCTTGCAGGTTAACATGGGGTGAGGTGGGGTCGCATAAATGTAACGTACTATACTAGTACCGTTACAAAACCAACCAACAAGTTTGGCGGTCCGGTACGCTCAACATGTTTAGAACTGGATACATTAGTTAAATGGTTGTGGGTCATACGATTTCAGGGCGTACATATATGACAGTAGAAAATATTCACAGTGTGGCTGTGAGTGATATACATGTAATTTTTTTAGTAGTGAACCACGACAGAGATGAGTGGGGCTACATCGAGCTCTGCAACTCTACTTGTCACACAATAAGAGCAACTGAAATAATACCCTACGAGAGAATCGAGGAGTATTACCTGTGTGATATGACATGTGCTGTGTATAATTTCCGCAAAGGGGACGTTGTGGCCATGTTGCCCAGGCCTCCATCACCCTTCCGAGCTCCACACCACCTGCCACAGCCTTTCATGACGCCACAGTTACCGCCTTCCACCCCCAGAGTCACTGGCGTACCCACCGCCAGAGTCGTCTGCCTATCAGACATCAGAGTACTTACAGCCATATTCCCCCGCGTGACCACCGCCAACGGAGGAAGAGGTAAATTCCGGCGAAGAACTCATAAATCTCGAAGATCTAACAATGTACAAAACTTATTCAATTGTTAAAATTATGGGTGAAACTCACGATGACTACATAATCAGTCTGGGCAGTTTGGTAACGTCTTCCTTCCAAAGTCTTCCTATTATTTGGATTGTAAACGATTTAAATCAAAACCACGCTGTATTATATATCTCGGAGGACAAAGTGTGATGTTTAAAAGTGAATTAAAAAACTAGTCACGCTAATATTGTCATATTACTCTGCTGACGTCATCTGAGCTAGCGGTGACATTTTGAAAAACGTGAGATGGGTAACACAGTTTGTGATTTGAGAGCGTTGCCACTTGAGCGACAGTGTTTTTTACTCCAGGGATATCTCTTTCGCTGCATATTCAATTGCCATTATGTCATTTAAATGTGGCATTTGTGAGGGGTCATATGCAAAGCTCTCAAATCGTATTTGACACAAATATCAATGTCATCAAACACCTGCAAATCCTGCTCACCAGGATGCCTGTTTGGACGAGGAGGTATTGTGCAGTGCGTTAGACCTGATCGAGAAAAAGGAATACAATCGTGTGAAATGAACTTGAGAGAAACAAAAGGTGTAACGTTGTGCTATCGGAAGAGGCCATCAATGAACCGAACGTTATTGTGCTTGATGGCGTAAAAAAGTGATTATATGTTTGTCTTACTATCACAATTATATAATTCCTGTTGCACTTTAAGTTATCAACTTAATTACCTGTAGCGGTCACATGACCTAAATAATATTGCTACTTGTCAAAAAAAACTTTATGTTGTTGTGGCTGCATCTTATGAATGTTTTAAATTAATTAATTGCTGATTGTCAATAAAAAAAACTAGTTGTTATTTTTTAAATCCCTAGAATATGTTGGTTGTAAATCCTTGGATATTCAAAGACAGGGAAGAGCTAGCAATATACACGTGACAGCTTTGACGGGATGCGATATCAAATAGCACAGGTTGGGTGTGTGTGTGTGTGTGTGTGTGTGTGTGTGTGTGTGTGTGTGTGTGTGTGTGTGTGTGTGTGTGTATATATATATATATTAAAGAGTAGAAAGGCTGAAAAGTAAGCTATTATTATAATTGCAAATAGTTTCACTGTTTGGATAGCGTTTATAAATTCACTAAATTTGGTTTAAGGTAAAGCGGCGTGTTCACACACACGTAAACAAACGCATTTAAATTATTATGATGAGCCAAACTTATATTCACATGTATTCATTCTGCACCATCTAGTGAATAAAATTGGTAATTATGAATTTTTCAACATCTTGTGATAGCACGTACATATACATATTAAATAAATGCAATTATTACCACTCATACAATAATTTAAATAAGTTAATGAGGTAGGAATAATGAAAGTATTCATGAGGGGTAAGTGTACCCACATCTGTGTGTTTTAAATGCCCTCAGTTTAATAGGACAGTGTTCGAACTCCAATCTCCTCAACCAGCTATACCAGCCGAGCTCCGCTTAGTTACTTGTACAGCTCACAATGCCTAAATAATATTGGTGAATGACATTTAAAAACTTTATGTTTCTGTTGTATGCTATTATTGTTTTAAATACAACTTATTAATCATTTGCTGTTTGTCAATAAAATAACTAGTAAGAAAACGTTGTTATTGGTATTACACATGTCAAGTTAATTTAGCTTTAGCAAATAAATATGAAGGATATACATTTAACTACGACTTTATTCTACTTATACAATCTAATTTGATTTTTCAATAGAGTATAGACCTATATGATATAACCAAACAAAATGGCTATGTGGTTGTTTTACACATTCACTATGGGGTTGGTTGACCCACTGTGCCAACTAACCCTAATATTATTAAAACGGAGTCTCCACGATAAAATTCAGTTTTAATGTATAACTGCATTTAATTTATTTTGCAAGAAAAATGTGTAATACTCCGTCTACCTCACGGTATCAATCAGATAGACAAATTTTAAGTTCAAGTTTGGACTAGATTCGACCCCTCCCAAAAGCAGGACCAAGAACAACTTCTGTTTGGTTTATCAACAATTACAAAAGAAGAAAGACGTCAATATTAATATACATCCCAATTAATAAAACACTTGAAGACATAATAGAAAACTAATACTTCAAATAAAAATAAAGTTAAGAATTCTAAAAAGCATCTGTTTGAGGTAAATTATGGAAAAAAAAAATCTAAACTCAAAAACAAACATTGTGGGGATATTGGTTTAATTAACTCTAAATTATGTAAAAAGTAATGGATGAAGGTAATTTGTCTTTAAAGTAATATATGTAGAGTGTCCTTTTAAGATTCATCCATGAAGAAACACGCGCTTCTCAGAAATAATGGGTAAAGGATTTCACCTTCAAAATATATTTTTTTAAACCATCTTTCCTGTTAAAGAACAACTGCACTATTTCCTGTTAAAAGGAACAACTTCGCAATATTTGGCAAAAGGCGCCAATTCCTTATACCAATAAGAAGCTAGCCTTCACAACACCTGTCCCCAGGACTCTTTCTATTAGTTAGATTTTACACTGTTGGCGAGGGGAGAAATATGCAAGGGGTATGTCATATATAAACCGTTTGTGCGTATCAGCCAGGCATCCGGGATCCAAACATCTACACCGGGATCCCCGCCCACGCACAACGCAGTTAGAGCCACACACTGGCAGTCACAGTCTAACACAGTATAAATAACTTACATTAATATCACAAGTGTGCAGTGATCTAAAACAATTAATTGGAATATGTATAAGTAATTAACAGGTGTCATTTAAATAAACCATGTGTGAATAAACAGCCATCAACAGTTATCTTTCTTCAATTTTATTAATATACCGATTTAATTAGTGCTCGAACATGGAGCTATAGACAGCTGGTTAAACGGTATATTTTCCGCACAGTGATGATAGGCGCTCGAACATGGAGCTATAGACAACCTGAACATCATCACAGCATTATTAAATCAGGGAATTAATCCGTAGTGTTTCAATCGATGCCCAAAGCGGGGCGAATGATTCCATAGTGTTTACAACATAAACATATCTACATCTGATGCGTCAGAATAAGACGACGCCTTTTGTTTGTTTTGTTTGGAGTTATTCGCGAGCAGTTTACCAAAGGAACGTTGGATTTAATACACTGCATGTAAAATGTGAGCTCATGTGGCGTGTACAGAAGATAATAATTTGTATACATGTCACAATTGTGAATCAGAATAGGGTCTAGTGATTGAATAACTTCAAACAATCTAAACCATGAGTATTATAATTATGTAGACAATTATTTAGTTTGTAGTTTGTTCCTAATACTAAATAATGTAATTATTCTTTATTTTTAAGTGTTAATGATTTATAGAACATGTGCCAACGTACCCCATACATAGTGCCTACCAACCCCGGTGTAATTGGACAAAACATTATGAGCTTTTTGTTGTGTAATCCTAAAAGCGCGTTTAGAGAGATAAGCTTCATTTTAAGATTTGATTTTCTTATAAACTGATTTGTTAACTCTCATTCCACATAGTATAAAATAATAATATTAATACTTAGTACCGCGTCTTACTATCCATTCAGATTACACGCTTAAGTACTAATTACGCTAATGGGTCAGGATTTGAGAAGGTTGGATATAGAGGAAGTGAACCCGCATTTGCGTGGAGGGATAGTGGGGAAAATTAGGAACCCCCTTCCCCAGTTCAACCAAACGAGGTTCAAACCTCGGTTTCCCCGTCCTTGGCAGTCTAGATCAGCACGAAACTAGCGCGTTAGCTAACTACGCCACCGAGGTGAGAATTAGTATAAAATAATGTTTAATATAATCATTCCAGCGTTTAAAATATATATTTAGGCAAAAACGATTTTTATTTTATTTTCCATGTATTTAACTTTTTTTTAGTTAATAAAGTAGCATATCACTTGTATATTTTGTTTGTATTAATTTGACAACAAAATATAAAAAATAAATGCAACCTTTACGACATAATTATTTAATTTTAACTACTTATATATTTTGTGCGCCGTGTCTTACTTCCCATTACAACTATACGCGTATTCACTCCAATAGGTAAGGAATGAGGAAGGTAGAATTTTTGGGAAATGTGCCAGTTTATGCGTTGAAGGATAATTTTAAGCATTTTAGGGAAAGAAAACTCATTACACCCGTTCGGGATTCGAACACTGAGATCCCAGTTATTTGCAGTCCAGTCTAATGAAAAAGTGAATCCTAAAGAATTGTGACCGCAGAAGCTGGTCACAAAATATTTAATAATTAATTTACAAGTACATTTCCAAGGCTGCGTGTCGCTTACGTTTAAACATTGTAGAAGTACTGGCATTGTATATTTGGGTCCAACACTCTCATTTGTTTGAAAAGTTTTGGTCAATGAAAGGGGGTTTAGGCGGGGTAAAGGATTACTGCTACCTGGACTAATGTACTTGGAGAGACGGCAGCTCTTAGCTCTCAGCTTGTCTTCCTCACGAGGAAAAGTGAGTTGTTTCAAAGAATTCTCACTTGGAAGCGCTATTATCACTGTATATTTTAAGTTCTACCTGAGTCAAGGAGCGCAGCAAATCTCTCGTAAGGCTGTGTATCTGTTATTCCCTTGTTTGTGACCGAGGGCAAGTAATGGATTCACCATCTTGTAGGCTCGTGAGTAGGCGGATGAGGTGCGGACGATCCCCGGGCAGCGAACAGAGAGTAAATCAGCTTACAATTGTAAAATAAATTGTAGTACATTTTATTTAGACATGGTAACCTATATATATATATATATATGCATCAAAATCAGCACATTACTAGAAAATGGAAAAGGAGAAAGGACGACCAATCCAATACCAGAATCATCGGAAAAGGTGCCAAGTTGGAGTGGGATTGCCATCACGCAGGCGCGACAATCAGTTGTATTTTTTGTAGACATGGCTCGTCTTTCATTATTTGGATAAGGCCATATCAAACTGAGCGACAAGTCAGTTGGCATCGGGTGATCATGACGAAGCACGAACCAGGCAGTTGTGAGTCAACTGCGGCAGATTATACTAACCACTCGTAGTGGTGTTTCTTGCGGTTTAAAATGCTTGTGTTTCCGGTCTAAATTATTTTAGCTTGGCACATACATTCAAATCGTATTCTACACCCACAATAAAAAGAAGTAAAATATGCAATTCCACTTTTTTATTTTCGAATACTTTTGCTGATATTCATGTAAGCCTAAAATCAAACAATATTTTTTTTTTTCTTATCCTGAGCTAAAATACGGAATCTATAATTTCACTCCAAATTCAGACCATTGTGCTTAGTTATAATCTTCATTTCAAATCTATGTGAATGTAATACTTCAAAAGTTCCCTTTATTAGCCTTTATCTTTTTGGAAAGCAAGGTTTATTCGATAATTTTCGGTAATAGTAGTAGTAGTAGTAGTATTTTTTAATTGTATAAGGAGTACATATTTTTAATCATTAAACATGGTCTAGCTAAGCTTAATGTCCTCGTCAGCTGGTACCTTTCCATAAATGTCATACATACATGTAATAGTGTAAATATATAATAAATACATTTCATTCCTCCAAGTATATTCTTACAACTAACATATTCTAACACTTAATTTAGTTCCTTAAATCTATTACATTTTATATTTATTTAATATTCGAAAACCAGTCTTGAGTCCATTTCATAGCCTTTTTTTTATATTAGTCTCTCTAATATTATAATCCCATTAAGTCTGTGAGCCAATTAGCAATTTTTTATTTCTATTTTTACGTTTGATATTTTATTTATTACCAAAAGGGTATCAGGTATCATGTTAAAAAGTGTTGGTATTATTTTCATGTGTTTTTTTTCGTATTTATTTATATATATATAGGTATTTGTACTGTCGTTATCTGGTGTCAAAGCCTGTATTACTTTATATATTTCTGAATAGTAGTACTGAATTATTATTTTGTAGTTAACATATTTTTACTGTCAATAGTTTCCACTCCTTATCCATGACTTGGGTACTATTGTTCTTTTCACTCATTATTTTAAGAACTTTAAATTGAATATTTCTTAATTGATTAAAATATAGATTTCTTGTCTTTCCCCAGGAAGTAGTCCCATAGCCTAGATGTGATTCAATTAACGAATGATACACTAATTTTAGAATAACAAATGTAACATATTGTTTTAGTATAAATATATTAACCATTCCCGCTCTAGCTTCCTACTCATTATGTCTATGTGAGTATTCCATTTCATATGAGAATCAATCATTAGCACAAGACAGTTATATGTCTCAACTTGTGTAAATGTTAAACAATTACACGGTTTTATATTATGTAACCAATCTAAGCAATGACCTTTTATATCTAATTTGTACTTTATAACGTGCGGGAGTCTGATATGCATTGTTTGCGGGTTTTTTAGTGTTAATTATTAATTTATTATCATGAGTCCAGTTTTGTATCATATTAAAGTCTTCCTGAAACATTTATTTAGCTCTATCTACATTTTTTATTTTAACTATTATTTTCCTATTTGTTAGGTAATTTTTAAACCATTCATAAATATTACGTCTGATACCAATTTAGTTATTCTAGTAAAATATCTTTATCCAACGTATCAAACGCTTTCTACATGGTTATAAATGCTATAGCTATGTGTTTGTTTTCGTTTAATTTATCTAGCATTTAATTAGTAAGAGTGTGTAAAAGTATTTCCGTACCTTTATTTTTTGGAATCCGTATTGTTTTTGGCAAATTATTTTATATTTATCTAAATAATTTATCAAGTAGTTGGCAACATATCATTCATTTATTTTGTCTAAAACTGGTAGAATTGCTATGAACCCTCCTTAACGAAAATAAGGAACAAACTGGAGGTCCAAATAACAAAAGTCAAAAGGGGATAAAAAGGGGGCAATAGGAGAGAATGATTGGAGTTGTGTGCTTCGAATACCAGAGTTCGACGATTCTAAACTCAGACCTCGCAACTCACAGCAGTTGCGGAAAATGATATGTGGACGGTTAACCTCATAGAAATCGTTAAAAGATATTTCTCTCAGAATTAAAATTAAAAAAATTTAAAGGTTATACAAATCACCAAATCAACTAAATAAAGCATGAAATGGCTTCAAGTTGATATTTATTTAATAAGACGTTAATTTCATATGAGAATATAAATAAGAAAACAACTTACTAAGATGGTCATTAGAATTTACAAAATTTTCCAACAAGCCGTAATTTCAATAATTAGGTAGCAGGCGAAGTTTCAATAAAGGTAATGACAATATATATATATATATATATATATATATTGGGCGCCAGCATTAAAGAATACAATAATCAAATGAGGCATTAGCCCTGTAAAAACATTATCTATTGATTACGACTCCAAATCGTACTTTCCTGACGTAATAAATATCGTGAAAATATTATCCTCACTAAGCATTTAAAAGTAAATACACCTCATTACAATTAGTCCATAAGAAGTCTTCAAAACAAATAACCTACATCCCATTAACGATAACGCTAGCAATGTCAAAGCCATAACAAAATATTCAATTTAAAATTAAATAAGTATAATAAGTTATTTACAATTAGTCCATAAGAAGTCTTCAAAATAATTAACCTACATCCCATTAAAACTAACGCTAAACAATATCAAAGCCATAACAAAATATTCATTAGAAACTTTTTTTAATGCAGAATAACAAGCTAAATCTTAACGACATCACAATCTTTTAGAGAATCAAGTTAAATTTAACGCTTTACAAAGATCCCAATTCTTTACTAAAATATCAAGATATTTCCTGCGTAACTAATAGAATTAAATATCGGCATTACAGTTCATAGTTAACGAAAGTCGATATTTTCACATACAATAATAGATTCACCTCAGAGCACATGATTAGATCGATATAGTCTCTAATCGATTTCTTTATGAATTGACTACATGATATAAATAAAAGATTCTAATATATTTGTACATAATATTTAGCAAAAGGCTGAAAAAGAATTTAGAAAAAAATGAGGAAGATAATAATAATATATATAATATGAAGAAATTAATTACGAAGCCAAAAGGAATTTAGATATTATATTTTACAAATCTTAAGCCGGAGCTTCTCCTTCCCTCAGCTATAATAAAGTCCAAGAGTGACGACTGATTGCCCTGCCGCCACTATGTATACAATACAATCCAGAGATATCGGATGACGGATAAATGGGTGGGGGACAAAGAAATAGAACATTCGGGAACAAAATATGCGCATGACCAAAGCTTCCATACACTTCTCAAAGTTTCGAGGTCATTCTAAATTGTAAACGAGTGAAATGTCTTTTCCGCTAGAGTCTTTGTAGCTCAATTTCTTTGCTTCTATTTTCACAATAACTGGAAATCAGTCTCAATTATGTCGATGGTGTGTGTAGTCGTATTACGCTTGGATGCGGGGAGCAGTGTGATGGGGTGAGTACCCAGATTCTTGTTTATTTCTTAAGGCCCAATGCTACCTACAGCTATAGGTCTTTGATTTCCAAAATCGAAGTGCTTCCTTTTTTTATAAATTGGTCTAATAATTGTCATTTTATGTTTTTGCGGGATTACACCCTGTTGTATACTTAAATTAATTTGTTTTGTTATCAATGGGGTAATTAGGCTCTTGATAGTTTTCAAGTCTTTAATTCTGATTGTATCTATTCCCTGGATTTTATTTATATTTAATTTATTAATAATATATTTTATTTTGGAACATATAGCCCTAAGCATAAACATACTTTGAATTTGGTAATCGTTCCGATTATTCGTTTTGTCTAGTTGCATATTATTGCAAGTATGTTGTATTTGTGTGACTTGGTTTTAGAATATTTCACAAAAAATATTTGCAATTTTTTCAATTTTCTCATTTTCCTAAATGTGTATTTATTACTTCATCAATTGTCATTTTACTTTTTCTACCCAGAATCTCATTTATTTTATACCATGTTTTCTTAATATTACTACTTTGTTTAGTTAATTTTGGTAATATAATTGTTTTTTCCTAAAAATTAATTTATTTACAAAGTTTATTTTCCTTTGGTACTCTATTTTATAGGCATTAGCAGATGGGCAACCTTTCCACTTCCTAAATAATTTATCTCTCTGGCGCATCTCTCCGACCAAATCTGGTTTTGTCCATTTATTTTGTATTTATATTGGAGCTATCATAAATGTCATTAAATATCTCAGCAATGTTTGTCTATAGTAATTCAACAGTTCTTGATTTTGTAGATCATCCCAATTAACGTTTTAGAGTTTAATTTTAACTAAATTATTATCAAGTTTATCCAATAATAATGTATTATTAGTTTTACTATAAAAATCATTATTTTGGTTGGATTCAATTTATAATGCTACTATATAATTATTAGTAATTTTAGTCTGCACTATACTGCTTATTTGGCTGGTTGATTTAACATATATTATGTGATCCAAGCACGATTTAACCAGCCTACTTTCCAATATTTCTTCTCTTGTAACTTTATTAATTTTACATTCTAATAGGGCCCCTACACGATCAGTCATACTGTCAGTATTAATAAAGTGCTAATTAATACTGACAGTATGACTGATCCTGTAGGGGCAGTACTGATGGACTGATGGCCGGACTGACTAAAATACTAAAATACTGAAATGCTCGTCAGTATTTCCTTCAGTCTCAGTAGCAAACAGACTGCCCACACCTTTTACTTATCATCCACGTTGTTGCACGTTGCATGCACGAGCTGAGACCGATACAAATAATGATACGAAGACTGACCGTGTATGGTCTCTTTGTAAATACTGATGCATACTGACAGTCACATTGTCAATCTTAGGACTGGTAGTCTGACTGACAGTGTAGGGGCCCTATAAGCCATGAGAAGCAAGTATATTTTATATAACTTTCTATTGTGATGTCATTTTCATCTAATATGTTTACATTTATATCACCTACCAAAACTATTTGTTCATTTAATGGAACTAATTTAGTTATGTCAATAATATTCTGAATAAAAGTGTACTTATCCTACTTTGGTGATCTGTAGATACCTAGTATATTAATTTTGGAGCTATCGCTAATCTAATTTAATCTAATCTAATTTAAATTTGCAGAGTATTTATTTTCTATAGTGCATAACTACTCCTCCCCCATAGCTATTGAGCCTATTATTCCAGCATTTATTATAACGATTAATATTATATTGAATAACCTGCATATCGTCTAATTTTATTCCTGTAAGAACTCTAGTGTCTATTTTACCAAAAGTATTCCCCAGTAAAGTAATAATGTCATCAAAATGTTTGTTTATGGATCTTATATTTAGGTGAATAATAAAAAGGTTATTCTTATTCTGTTCCTTGCGTGCTAATAGTTCGGACCATTCATTTAGATCGTCATATTCTTGACACTGCATAATCATAATATCGACTTCAATAGTTGTTATATCTTCATTTACCTCATTTTCTTCTGCGTCGGCATTCTGTTTTTGTTGACAACACTATCGCCATTTTTAATTTACTTAATCATATTTATATATATATATATTACAAAACAAAAAGTCTTTTTCAATATATTGACTTTTCTTGTCTTTTTGCTTGTTCTCCTCGTATAATAAATTTTTTTTGTTAAGAGCCTATTATTGTTTTTTCATTTCATTTCTCATATCATTATAGAAATCAGATAGCTTGGACATGTTATTTTCTAGTTTTTCTTAGTACTATATTTGTTCTTCTATCATCAATTGGATTGATGTCTTGAGGTCTTCATCCATTTTAATATCTGTAAGGGATGATGCTCTAGATATACACGATGAGCACTTACATTACTTTTGTCTTATTAGTGTAATTCTTCGGTTTGTGGATTCAGATAGCCTGGAGCACTCCTAATGATATTAGTTTTCACAATTGTGACACTTTACACAATCCCCGTCTGGAGGTAGATTTTCATCACCTCTACCACATTCATACACAGTGAATAATCTATATGACGCCGTCTACGGGCCTAAGCATGTTTTGAATAATGATATCTCATAACTTATTTTGGAAAACATTGGGCTCACTACCATACCAAATGGTACTGTATTTTTTGAACATAACACTTACTTTTGCCTTTAACAATTCTAACAAAAACACCAAGAATGAAATACAACATCCAAAAGTAAGCACAAAATATGGAGCTGCCAGATGTTCGCTCTCTATAGGTGTTGGCTCATTCCTCTTTTTTATCATATTGGATGACATAAACGTTTCTCTGATAAGATCACTTTTCCATTTGACCATAAGGCCTCCTTCGACTATGCTTGACATAACATAGCCAATCTTTACAAGAAACGGAGAATTTCTCGAGATTGCTGTGAAAGTTATCGGCAAAGAGATGTAACAATCGTCAACTACATAGAGCAGTGGATAGCCATCTTTGTAATATTTCAAGCTGTTGGTCACATACAGGCCAATGAAACGCCGTGTTACTCGACTCACGTTTCTGTAAACTGCCATTGTCCGTAAGACTTCATTGTCGTTTGGGTTTAAAACCAGCTTTCTGGTGAGTTTGACTATGACAGGATCATCAATATCCACTTCAGTGGATATTGTTGCAATATCGTCCAAGGAGACAAATGCAGATATATGAAGAGGTGAGTCTACCAATTCCTCAATTGTGTTTATATCTGGGTAAAACTTTCCTACTGTTAAATAACTAACTAAAGATCCCTGGTACGAATTATTCATTATTAAGCTAAAGAATAGTCCCATGAGTATTATGAGTCTCTGGGACAGAAACTTGGGCGTAACATTAGTTTGTCCTGAAACGACAAGCCTCATTGTTTCCAGAATGAGTCCACTGCATTCGTAATTTAGACTGTCAAAAATATCAACATATTCAATAAAATTCCAAAAAAATCCCAGAACTGCAATACATAAAATGTACATAATCCACAATGATTTTGAAAATGGAAGTATCATATTCATGTATTTTGGCATTTTACCTGCTTTGGGAACAATGGCCGTCATACAAGCAAAGTCATGGGGGTAAGCCATTTTGTTCAACCATAGTGGGAACAGTATGTAAGAAGCTGTGTTCAAACCTTTCGAAGTCTTGTCCTTGTCATAGAAAAAGTTATCTCCTGGTTTTTGATAGACAACGTTCATTGAAGCATTAAGTTTCATAATAATAGTGGTAAGGGCATTTCCATCAGGACCTTCAAAATATACTTCTCTTTTGGAATCGAATTTCTCAAATAGTAGTAGATGACTTAAAGCAACTCTTGCATCAATTATGTATCCATTCAGATCTACAAGTGTGTCAATGTGTATCTTATTAATTTCAATACCATGTGTCACTTTACTGACAGTTGTTTTATTGATGAAATTGTTGTATGTTACTATATTGGTTGTCACGCCCCCATTTTCCCTCTTAATTTTTTTGAACTCATCTTCAACCATCAGAACTACAGCAATGTTGAGCATGTTGAAAGTATTCCAACAGTCTTGAAACATCAGCGTGGTGACGTCAGTTGCCTCAAAGACATGGGTAGTGACAATAAGAAGGAATTGTGCTCGTGGGTTCCAAAACGGAATTTCGGTCCAAACCGAGTCCACAAAACATTGGGGCTTAACTTTTTCGGTCAAGAAGATGAAACCAACACTGTTTTCTATCGTGTCAGGACTACTTTGTTCTTCAAAAATGTATGCGTATTCGTTGGTAGAGCTATGTATATTTAGAATTGGTATTGATCTATTGTTGTGGTTTATATACATCATTAAATTATCAACCATGTCTAATTGGATGTAACTATCATGTGAAATAACTACAAAATATACGTCATGATTTAAAAATGTATCAAGAGTTTCGTGGATCAGATCATATTTATTGTAATTTGATTCAAAGTCAAGGTTGTCCAATAATGTGGAATATGACGATGTTACCAAAAATAATGTAAACAAAAACATACGCACGGTGATCAGCATTCTCAATATTGTTTCAGATTTACTGGACTGTGTATGAGTTCTGAAAATAAATAAACGAATTATCAGTAAATGGTAAAACTTTAGAAAAAGAAATCAAGACTCATATAAGAACAAGTAACATTAATAGTCATAAAGCAACTATAAATAAATTTAAAGCTTGTTCACCATTTATATGAGTTCATGTATTGAATCCTAATCCATCACACTGGTTGTGATTTTCCATATTTGGTCCAACCATTCTCTTTTTAATTTGAATTGGGTGTACTATTGTACCAATTAATAATCATTAAATAAATTGTAAGAGGCCTTAGGAATAGTTTTAAGATTTTTTGTATATTGCTAGACAAACATACGCTTAATTAAGTATTTTCAAATATTTTTTATTTAGAGCAATTCAATGTGGTCATAAAGTACTTTTTCGGTATATATAATTATATAAAGGAGTCACTATGCCAGGATTACTGGACGAGGACACTAACCTTGTCCCACCCGAGCCAGGGCAGTCACCATGTCATCCAAGTCAGGGCAGTCACCATGTGGACGAGCACATCTCAAGACCGATTAGCGTCTAAACTCAGCACGGTGCTACCTCCAGCATTAACAGTCAAACACATATCACTAATATAACATAATAAGTCAATCTTATCAATAATAACATTGTAATTTAATATAAAGTATTCAACGGTGTTTGTGGTAGGCCTATGGATGATAGCTCATTATATAATGTAGCCGATGACACATGGTCATCACAGACTATACCTTAACTATGATTGAATAACTATCTCCTTTTGGGAGTAGAATTTGTTGTTGAATTGAAAATATTTTTTGTCTGAAACTGTTCTGATAATGGATATGATCTGTTTGACGTCCTCAGGGGAAGTTGTTCATTAAGATATTTGTAGTAATATCGATGGTTTCATTTACAGGAACTTGTATATAAGTTGGAGATATCAAGTGATAAAAATTTAGACCGTCTGTTCAGGGAAACATTTTTAAGTTTATCAATTAAGACATAAGAACTTTTAACGTTATGAGTGTACGGTAGTTGTAAATTATGTTGTAGTGTTTTAGCTAAGAATTGTGTGATCTTGTAAGCTGGAGCGTTTTGATAGTTGACCAAAGGCCGTACGGGGATGTTGGGTTTATGAATTCTAGGGAGAGAAGTGAAGCTAGGTGCCTTGGGGTTCATATTGACGAATCTGAAGCTGTCTTTGGGAGAAACAATAGGAGGTGCATTTTTGAGCGAAGTTTTTATTGTTTTTTGAAATTTATTAGTAGGATCATTTTTCAGTTCGATAATGTTTTGTTTTTTTTACTTTATATTCAATTTATACCAATAATTTTTATATTAAATTCTATTAATGTAAAAAAAATACTTTAGTAACACATAACACCTAATAATTAGTAATAATGGCTATATCCGCAGCCTCAATATCATTTCCACATCATTGCTATGCCACTCATTTACAGTTAATTGTACAAGTATTAGCATACTTTTAAAATAATACTAAATATTTAAATACCCTCTCAATATTTTTTCTTTCTTTCTTTCTTACTTATTTTCTTAATTACTCTATGGCACTAGGAACATGAAAGTTCGTTGCGGCATTTACAAAATTACGCCACCTATCCTTTTCTTGAGCTATCCATTATATATATATATATATATATATAATCTATCCATTACATCCTATCTATTTTATATCCACTCAAATGATTATTGTTATCCTCCCATTTGCATCTAGGTCTTCGCAATGGTATCTTCCTATTGGGTTTGCTAGTCAATAACCTCAACGCGGTTCTAGTTTCTTCAATTCGCGCTTCAGGTCGTGCCGACCGGAATCTACAAGATTTTATTACCCTAATAATGTATTGTGATGAGTACGAAGTAACCTAAAATTATATAGCCTCCACCGCTCTACAGTATCTTCATCACTTTTTAGACCATATTTTTCCCTAAGTACGTTGTTCTTGAACACAAAATATTAATTCTCGTTATGCAAGGTAAGAGACCAAAATTCACAACCACAGGGAATAATCTGTAGAATCATTGCTTTAACTAGTTAAAAGTTGTTCCTAAACATTTGAGCTCCGAAATCCTATCAAGTAGTTTGTTCACAATTATATCAAATTTGTCATTCTCATTTTATATCATTTATATCCAATAAATTTTAATTATATTTTTTTATAAAATCTAGTAAATTATGTATCTTTTTCGACAGTAACAATTAGGTATCGCTTGATATCTCAGCAGAAGATCATAGGCACTTTTAAGTTAAACATCCCAGGTTTCATTCCCATATAGCCTATATGGGTGTCATTTTAAACATACATTTAAACTATTGTGAAATGATTATACTTGCTTTTTTTAATAGCTGCGATAAAACTAGTTGGTACTTAGCGAATATGTTTGAATATGTTTCAATGCATTAGTATAAATAATATTTTCATCAATATAACATCAAATACAAACTTAAGACTTTTTGTTGTATAATATTAACAAACAAATCAAATGTGTCTTTTAAACTTTCACAACTTGGTCACGAACCTGAGAACCTGCCAACACAGCTTCGTTCATCAAGTCTGATAATAAAACGAATCGCAACCAATTATAAACCAAAGATAAATACTCGAAATGACAAGCAGGCATGTATTTATCAAACATATTTATGAAGAAGGAGTCATTTATTTTGCCAAATAATAGTGATTAACTAGAATTGTATCTTGTCATAAATTAGTTCTTGATAAGCAATAAAGTCTTATGTACTGTATATATTCTATATTAATACTTCTTTCATTCACTAATTCGGGGGGGAGATAAAGAAGGCATAATTTAGAGGAAGTAAATCTACATTTGCTCGCAGGGAGAATGGGGTAGCCATTTAGTCAATACCACCCTAATCCACCCGGTTGGGAACCCCGACATTTCCAATGTAGTAAAACCAGAACCAATGAGACAGTCCCCTTTATCCGGTGCACGTATCCAAACCACCCTCTAGTGAATCCTCCTCTCAATATAAATAAGATCGATCACTCGCACTGGTAGGTACGCGGATTCAGTCTCATCTAGTTTGGAAGGAAGGTCGGGGTTTTAATTCAACCCAAGTGTACTGAGGGTAGTTTCTTTTAAATAATGTCCACCCTCCTTCCATGCAAATCTGACTACATTTTATCTTATCACTAACTTCCTTGGCCCTTCTACATTTGCGTAGTTATAACTCCTATATTTCGGATGGGTATTAGGATGCGGTGGATAAAATAAGATAGGTCAATGCGGCTCAACTTAACAACTTTAAATTTGGTGATAATGTTATATTTGCGTTGAAATGTTGAAGATAAAATATCTTAATGACCTGTTTATTTTGCTTGTCGATAAAATGGTGTAGTTGCGGTGTTTCAGTTTGTCGAAGCGATCTTGATAGCTTCTGATCTACTTTCACTACCCCCTCCCTCTAACCATTTCTTACCCAGCCCACCCCCACTACCACGTCTGTGAGTCACTTGTTTTGATATCAGCCAATTAACGGCTATTTTCATAATTAGTTATCAGTATCAGAATTTCTTGTCACGTGCCTTACTATGCGTCCTGGATATCCGCAGTTATATCTGTTATTTTCCACGATCCAAGCACAAGACAATTAACATTAGGTTCCTGTCGATCAACTTATTTCAGTCGATTACCCGTCAGTAAGGGTTGAAGTGACATTTTCGGCTCACTTTCTCCCATAAGAATAGCATTGATCCTCTACAATGAGAAGTTGAGTCACTTTCTCCCACATTGTTTCTCTTAACTGGGGAGGTGGTTCACTTTCTCTCATGAGAATAGCATTGATCAGTGGCGGATTAGGAAATATTATTTTGGGTATTTGACATTAATTCTATCAAGTTTTATCTTGATCTCTCCTTACTATTGAGGCGGGTAACTTTCACCCATACGGATAGTATTAAGACTTCTCAAAGTGAGTCAGTGGCGAATAGGTAGATATTATTTTGGAGGGTTGGCAATTCTTTCGAATTGTATCATTGATCCTCTTGAACCCTCCTTAACAAAAAATAAGGAACAAACAGGAGGTCCAATTAACAAAAATTAAAATTAAAATAAGAAAGGGGCAATAGGAGGGAGTGATTGGAATTATGTGCTTTGAATACCCGAGTTTGGAGATTCTAAACTCGGATCTCGCAACTCACACCAGTTGCGGAAGATGATATATGGACGGTTAACCTCATAGAAATCGTTAAAAGGTATTCCTCTCAGAATTAAAGTTTAAAAAAAATAAAGATTATACAACCTAAGGGATATGGTAAACCAAACCAACTAAATAAAGCATGAAGTGGCTTCAAGTTGATATTTATTTAATAAGAGATTAATTTCATATGAGAATATAAATTATAAATGAAAACTGACTAAGATGATCATTAAAATTTACAAAATTTTCCAAAAAGCTGTTATTTCAATAATCAAGTAGCAGGTGAAGTTTCAATAAAGGTAACAACAATTTTTATATATATTGGGCGCCAGCATTAAAGAATACAATAATCAAATGATGCATTAGCCCTGTAATAACATTATCTATAGATCGCGACTCCAAATCGTACTTTCCTGACGTAATAAAAATCGTGAATATATTATCCTCACTAAGCATTTAAAAGTAAATACATCTCATAAGTTATTTACAATTAGTCGATAAGAAATCTTCAAAATAATTAACCTACATCTCATTCAAACTAACGCTAAACAATATCAAAGCCATAACAAAATATTCATTAGAACCTTTTTTTAATGCAAAATAACAAGCTAAATCTTAACGACATCACAATCTTTCAGAGAATCAAGTTAAATTTAACGCTTTAAAAAGATCCCAATTATTTACTAAAATATCAAGATATTTCCTGCGTAACTAATAGAATTAAATATCGGAATTACAACCCAGAGTTAATGAAAGTCGATATTTTCACATACAATAATAGATTCACCTCAGAGCACATAATTAGATCGATATAGTCTCTAAACGATTTTTTATGAATTGTCTACACGATATAAATAAAATATTCAAATATATTTGTACATAATATTTAACAAGAGGCTGTAAAAGAATTCAGAAAAAAATAAGGAAGATAATAATATATATAAATATATAAAAAAATAAAGAAATTAATTACGAAGCCAAAAGGAATTTAGACCTTATATTTTACAAATCTTAAGCCGGAGCTTCTCCTTCCCTCAGCTATAATAAAGTCCAAGAGTGACGACTGGTTGCCCTGCCGCCACTATATATATACAATCCAGAGATATCGGATGGCGGGAAAAGGGGTGGGGGACAAAGAAATGGAACATTCAGGAACAAAATATACGCATGAACAAAGCTTCTACATACGTCTCGGCTTTTTGAGGTCATCCTAAATTGTATACGAGTGAAATGTCTTTTCCGCTAAAGTCTTTGTAGCTCAAGTTCTTTGCGTCTTTTTTCACACCACCAGGCGATCAGTCTTACTTATGTTGATGGAGAGTGTAGGTGTATTGTGCTTGAATGCGGGAAGCAGTCCAATGGGGTGAGTACCGAAATTCTTGTTTATTTCTTGTGGCCCAATGCTACACTCCTCAGTGCGAAATTTGGAAACTTTATCTCACATTTTCATTTTCACAGGGAGGGTGTGTCACTTTCTCCCATAAGAATAGCATTGATCAGTGGTGGATGGGGGAATATTATTTTGTGGGTTTTAGTTTTGATTCTCCTCACTATGTAGCTGGGTCACTTCCTCCCACATTGATTCTTCCCATAAAACAGGTGGGTCACTTTTCTCATAAGAAAAGCATTGATCAGTGGTGAATTAGGAAATAATATTTGGGGAGGTGTGGAGGGGAGGAGGGGGCAAACCAGGTGTTTACAAATCAATTACACAATTAATTTGATCAAACTTTTATAAATCACTAATATTTTAATATAATATAACTACGTATTGGGTGATACTCGTTTAGTCTATAATTAAAGCGTTTCACAGGAGGCACTCCGAGGAAGAGAGTAATGTCACCTCCCGCCTATAACTAATTTTGACTAAACTACTTAATTTTGATGAAGCCATGTTGTTTCACCTGATGAAATAAGGCTATGATATTCACAAGCACTCGAGCTTTTTACTATAAAAAAATCTTTATTACAAAGGTTAATGCACAAACTTCCTTTTCAATATAATTACATTTAAAATATAAAGGGTGAGACTTTTTTTATATCTCCATTGGTGAACACATTTGTCTTATTTTGTAGTGTCCGTATGCAAGAGTGTCACATCCATTATCTAAAATATAGCGTTTGTCATCTTCGGGGGAAAGTGCAAGTTTATTCAAGGAGATACTATACATTTAATATTTCTCACTTCTTATCATAGACATACTGGCGTAGTGTAAGATCCCCTGCTTTAAATATTTGTTATAATAGGCTTTATTAATTTTCTTTTTGAGAGCTGTTTTTGAAACATTTTTACCTACTTTTTTCTCCTCAAGACTCTCCTTTTGAAAGGAGTAAAACCTCGGTCGAAGTCTCACAAACTCTCGAATACACTCTCCATTCATCTCATCCTTCATTTTATCAAGAGCTTTTTAACTGCACACGCTGTGTAAAAAATGTTTTTTTGGATAGTCTGAAGTGTCGAATCGGTCTATATTATCAAACATATCCACATAAACATTTTCTGTTTTCAGTTCGTAGCAGAGGGAGTCTGTCTCTGTGAATAAGAGCTTTGCATTTGGTCCATATTTCTTCTTAACATAATTATAATGAAAGTTATACATGATAACCTTGCTTATATCTAAGATTGAAAAGCCTGCATAGATAGGCTTATTCAAAAGTAAACTTAATTTTCTCATGTGAAACCCAACTAGCTCTTCCATGAAGATCGTATAAGCAATAAATGCTGGCAAAGCAATACGCCTCTTCAACCTTTTTTCATTATTTAGTAAATGAACATTTACACGATGTCCTTGATTCTCCATCGACTTCACGAATACTGCATTGTTCATGAGTTTGAAAAAGTCCTTTTCAAATCCATTTACTGCATTTTTTTGTTGGGAAGTATTAAAATCAATATATGGCTTCAACCAAGCGCTCTGAGTGAAAGTGAGGACTCTGTGTATCTTTTGAAGCTTCATACCCAATGAAATATACAGTTCTAAATTACGGTAGTGTACCACATACTGTTGTTGTTTACTGTTTAGGTTGGGCACTAGCTTTACTTGTTTCCAGCTGGTTGGAGAGCTCACCTTGGATTGTATATACTTAGAGAATTGTATTAACATCTCAGGAGTAATTATGACTTTTCCAGGAGCAAGTGAATATTCACTGTGCTCGTCATGAATTTATTCCGGGTACTCTAGATCTACTTCTAATATATAGCCCACAGGGCTATCATCAGCAACTGAAATTATATTGAGCTCTGCTATTTAAATCTTGTTCAAACACCTAAAATTACTCTAAAGAAGGCTGCCGGACATAACAGTTCCGTATAAAATATTACAATCCCAGTATGTGATATACTTCACCTCCTTTTCAGGGTTAAAATCTATCAAATCAGGGTTTATTGCTTCTGAATGTCTATTTAAAATCATAGACACCCCACCACGTATCCCTTTTTCAATGAATAAATGCATTTCAATATCAGTTAGTAGCTCCAACTCAGCTTTGGTCATCTTTAAAAATGCCACACATGCTAGTCCAGGGCTTGTGCAAATATGTATACAGTCGAATTTATAGTACTAAAAACATAAAGAGCGAAAGTATTCGAAGACGTCTGCTAAAAGTAGAACATCACTTAAAACGTATAAATTTTGATAATCTTCCAAAGTATTAATTTTGAAGTTTTCCCACATTGTTTTAGCATGAGCATAGTCACTTTCTAAAATATTTTCTTGGCAAATCTGATAATAGAATTCGGATTCTGGTGGTAATTGACTATATTTCAGTTTACTGCTGCAATCCATGTAGTCGTAAGGGAAAACACCTTTTCATAGCAGAAGATCTACTTTATCAAAAGGGATATTTTCATGGAGTATTTAAATTAAGTTTTCCCAGCATGCAACAAATGTTCAACTAATTTTTCAAGAGATGTGCTTAAAAACTGGAACGAATCAATAAATTGTAAATAACCAAGACTGAATTAGATATACTTCTCCATATTGATTATAATATATGATATTCTTCTGTCTGTAAACTTCCCAATTTTCTGAATGATAATATGGGCGTCCTAATTTTTTAAATTGTGTAATATGACGGGTATTCTCTTAGTATATTGAAACTGAATATTGCACTTACTATGAGTTGCACCCCGATAAGCCCCACAGAGATGATAGTGGTCACGGACGCGTTCTTGACCCAACTCCTTCTCACAGATACTACATATGCTAGCCGAAATAAATTAATTTTCTTGTTTAGGGGTCATGCGCATCGAGATAACATTTTTCTTCATCTCAGTGATCATGGTTTCTTCTTCAACAAGTTTATGAAGAAAAGTATCCAAACATTTTCACCACTATAGACAACAGGAGGTTTCACAAATTTGACTTCGGAATCGACTATTAGATATGCAAATCCTGATGATGTATGCTTCATCATTTTTATAGTTGATGAGTGATTGGGGTTAGGTGCACACCCTGATATTTTAATATTAAAACACTCAAAATCAGCATAGATCACATAGGGGATTTTTGGCATATATTTTTATTTGGAAAATCTCAATATTTTATCCTCTTCCTCGGTCATCTGTATCTTCTGAGCATCTAAATCAGAACACCGCTCACAATGCTTATCCCTGTGATTTTTCCTTAGAAAATCTATGCAAGCAATATTTACAATAGTATGATCTACCATTGTGTCTGGTCAATGAGCTTAGCAATCTGCTGAAATTATTAATAAGACAGTAACGTCCCCTATCCACATTTGAAAGAAACAACAAATCCACGTGATTCTCACGACTAACCTTATTTATCCTTAAAGGGAATATTTCCCCTTAGTAGCCATACACATTAATAGATACATTATTTTGTTTTTCAAACATAGCTATTTGCGGTATTTGCACAGGATATTCAATACCATCCATATTTATTTTACCTTCCAGTGATATATACTTACTCACTCGATTGGCGTGCTCGTCAGCTGGGTATAGAAATGCTAGCACAAACCAAAGAAAACATTTACTGTCAGCATTTCTTATATTAATTAGGGCATGTTTATTTATCAACTCTTCTGGTTATGGAATATAGCTGGAAACGGCCAAAGGAATATATTTAGCTAGTTTAAGTTCTAAGTATTTCACACGATCCTCAGACCAACCACTTCCCTTGTTGTGGATAGAAGAAGATGCTTCAATCATGTAAGTGCATGCACCCTCAATTAGAGATTTTAATGCGTCGGGACTTAGTGACTATACACTTACTGCGAAAGAAAGGAGTGATTGTTTCCTCTCCCTCCCCTACAACATGAAAGTATTCTACACAGGCATATGTATACCATTTTATATTACCCATTACACTAAGTTTTTGGCCAAGCGTTGCTTCCAACTTCCTTTTAATTTCGTTAATAAAGACTAAAAATATCGAGTCCGTCGAGGGAGAGATCTTGATGATTTTGACTATACCATTCAACTCTTCTGAAAAATTACAGGAATCGTAATCTTCGTCGACATCGAGATTCTCAATATATTCCTGCTCTCTTGACTTTGAAACGTCCGCAACATTTCCCAGTGAAGTTGCTCCTGTTGCAGTACAGTTCTTTAGCTTTTGTCGTAATAGACTACCCCGCCGTGAAAATATTTTTCTGAATTTATTACACTCGAACGACTTCACCTCCCGACTATATGAGGAAACTTGTTGCTGTAAGCTATCACGCCAACTAAAAACTTGTCCACACTCATCACACCCCCGTGCTGTAAATGAATATGACGCGCCAGGTTGGTAGGTTTGGTAAAAGATTTTGAACCGTTCTTTCCTAGGAAGACTATTTAATTATCAAGCGTGTTGAATAAAATCAAATATATAAAATTTTAGTTGTAGATGACAGTTATTCACTGTTACACCTCTAGATGTTTTGTTTGTTTGTTTGTAAGGTTTTTATTCATTCCTTAAACGTCTAACAATAAAAACATGAATAATACACGAGAAACATAAAGGGGACAAACAGTAAACACCATCCCCGAAGGGCTCTCGAAAACAAACACGACATAGGACACATATATAATAAAATCAAAATATGAAAGGGTATTGGCGCCCTTGCGGGCTTAAAGTTACCATCTTTAGGCTAGGGGTGGGAAAATTATACAAAAAAACCCACCCCATCGCTCATAGTGGATCGCCGGGATCGTAAAAAAAACATGCAACGTACAGAGGAGAGGGGCAAGACGGAAAACAGGGAGAAGGAACAAGAAATGGCAGAGGGATTCAATTTATTTCTTTATTGGGAGGACGGACACTCACAAGGACGACATAGAACACATATTTCACATTCAATGAAAAAATATTTACAATTTTCCTCGCCTCATATCTTCCTACTGTGTGAGGCGAGTACTAGAGATGACCAAGCCACTACGGTGGAGTGGCTAGCGTGACTGTCTTTCTTTTAATTTTAATTCTGTAAATGTTCGTAAATATCTATATTGTTCTGGTCTATTGTTAAGTATTGTACTGAGCTGCAGAAAATAAAAGATGTGACATATTTATCAGAACGGACCAACCCACACCTGCTGGATGGTGGGGTTGGGTACATATACACTGGCTCGAAACACACACACGCACACAGGCTGGACAGTGCTTCAGCCGGGAGGTCTCGTGTAGCACCGTATCCTGGTAAAGCCGGCCTTGGCCGTGGTCAGTAGCGTTCGCTCCTCATCGCCACAGACTACCTCCCGGGTCATCCGTATCCGGCGGGGGGGGGTCCACCACACCGTCTCTGATGCGTCTGTGAACAAGAGCAGGGGGGTCGTAATCACCGATGCCCCGTACGATCACGTTAGGACTGGCCTGCGCTAATGAGAAGAAAGTCACTGCCAACCCACGGTTGATCACGTCCAGGGGTTGGAGGCCAAACAAGTCTAGCAGGACTCGGGTGTGGGTGCGCGGGGGGGAGTCCGAGCATCAACCTCAAAAATAGGTGATAAACCGCTCGGACCGGGGAGAAGCGGTAGCGGGGTAGGTAAGCCCAGGCAGGGGCGGCGTAGAGTAGGAGGGACATAATACAAGCCTGGAATAATATAATTTTATGGCCGTGGTTCAACGGGCTGGCTGGGCGCAGAAGGAGGGCCAGTCCTAACATTACTCCCCTCGCTCTTCTTGCACACGCTCTCAGGTTCGAGTCCCAGTTGCAGCGATGGCCCAGCGTCCCACCCAGATATTTCACCGTTTGTGACCACTAAACCGCTTCTCCTGCGACGCGGAGGGGCTGCAACGGAGCCGGTCTGTGGCAGTTGAACAGAATCGCCAACGTCTTGGTACCGTTCACAGCTAGGGATCTGGAATCAAGGTAAGCAATTATTCCCCGCAATGCCATGGTGAGCTTAGCCCAGATCACCACGGCATCGAGGTAGGTCGCCAGGACAGCGGTATCGTCGGCATATTGAAACAGAGAAACTCCTTGTGGGACGAGCACGTCACGCACAATAAGGGAGAAGAGTAAGGGGGACAGACAGGGGCCCTAGGGGACTCCAGATACTATAGGACGAGGAGTCGACACAATTGGTGATCCACGCCCACTCTGAAGGCACGGTCCTGGAGGAAATACAGAAGGAGATGAAGCGGGGGGGGGGCGGAACTCCGGCTTCTGCAAGTCCCGTGAGAACTCCTCGGTGGCTAACACTGTCAAAAGCACCCTTCACGTGCAACAACACGAAGCCGGAATGGCGGCGCTCGTTGAACGCTTCCGTCACCAAGTCGACGACCTTGGCGATGGCGTGGGTGGTAGACAGGCCTTTCCGGAAACCGAACTGGTGATCTGGCAGGAGGGGGTGCACCTCCATCCAGGCCTCCAGTCTGGCCAAGATGAGTCTATCAGCAACTCAGCAAGAGAGCAGAGAGATAGGACTAGGGGTATCCGGGCGGTTTCCCGGGTTTATGGATTGTTATGACAGTCGCCACCCGCCACTGTGCGGGATAGTACAGTAATTCAAACATCGCGTTAAGGATACGGAGAAGTAGGACGAAGGCTTTATGAGGGAGGTGGGCCAGGAGGAGCGGGGATATCTGGTCCAACCCGGGAGCGGACGCGGCGCGAAGCCTCACCACGGTCCTGGTCAGCTCGGAGGGGGTTACCAGCCGCAGGTTGGGGTACGGGGGTTGACCTGCAACGGGGGGTAGGAAGTGCCCTGAGGGATCCGCTTGCTCTCTCTCCGGTGATCCCAGTCGCCTCACGAAGCTGGCCTGGAATCCTATGGCCAGAGCCTCTGAACGGTCTGTGGTGGAGTACGCCAACCCACCCGCCACGCGGAGCTCGGGGATCAGATCCTTCTTGTGACGTATCTCGTTCAGATAACGCCACAAAGAGAGATCTTTTGTGTCGAGAGCGGCAATACGGCGCGTCTTAGCCTCCCTCTGACGGGGGAGACGACCTCTCTGCCACAGAGCACGTGCTCTATCACGGAGACGCATGTCGTCTATCAGGTCGGGGGGAGTGGGGGGCCCAACAAGGGGGGTTGGCGGATCGGAATCGACGACTCCGCCGCCGACAGAAGGGAGGCGGTGAAGAGTTGAACCTGTCAGTCCAGCTCCCCGACGTTAGGTATGGGGACGGCTGGGGCCACAACGCGGTTCAACCTAGCCTAGAATCTAGGCCAATCCACGCGTCGGTAGTTGAACAGTGGCGGCGCATCTGTCTGGAGGGGAAGAAATTGCATAGCGCTGGTCACAGGATTATGATCGGAGGAGTGGGAGAGATGGGTGATCAGAGTTGTCAGAAATGGCCTCCTCGTGGTCAGTATCAGGTCCAGGTAGCTGGAATGGTGTTGAGGGTGATCGGGTAAGTAGGTGGGCAGATGAGGACGGTGGATAAATAGGCCGGTCCTGTCGACGAGCCTCCTCAGAACCGTACCGCACGCTTGTAACGCCACGCACCCCCAAGAGACGTGCCGGACGTTAAAATTGCCCGCTAGCACAACTCTAGCGTTGAGAGCACGCAATACGGCCAAATCGGCCATCGTCAGGACGACCACTGGTGGACCGTAAACGCAAACGAGAGTGACAGAGTACGCGGCACCCAACAGCCGCATAGCGACCACCTCTAGGGACAAGAGCTCCAGGACGGCCGTCTGGTGGTGCTGGAGGTGAGACCGAACCAACAGGGCCACGCCACCGCCTCCTCCCCCCACCGGTGACCACTTCGCTCCACCCGGTAGACGGAGAATCCCGGAACCTGAAAGACGGTGTGCACTCTGATTCACGTCTCCGTCAGAAACGCCACGTCCACATCCATGTCGGTCATCATCTGGATAAGTTCGGGAATCCTAATGACCAGCGATTTACAATTCCAGAGAAGGAGTTTGACCTCATCAATCAAACAAAGTCTGGCATACTTCGGACAGGATTTGAATCTTGCCCCTCCAGTCCGGGGCGACCACGAAGCGTGTCAGATACTTCCTCAGGTAGGGCAGTTCCTCATAGATACGGAGCGAGCGGAAAAGCTCCCATATCTCCATTAGAGTGTGGATCAGGGACTTGAAATCAGTGGTCCCTGCTGCTGGAAGGTGATGTGGGGCACGGGCAGAAGTTGGGGTGACAACGGCAGGCTGCCGAGACGCCGGTTGGACGCCCGGCATCGCGATGCCGGCCCTTCCTCCCGAAAGAGGGAAAAGTCCCTGGCATTGACGGGGGGGCGGGGCAGACGATACTGGGGCTTAGGCAGCGACTGTGAGCCGACGGGAGTCGAGCGCTTGCGCGAGTCGACAAACCGTTTGCGCACCTTGCAGATGCCGGCATTTGCGGGGTGAGGGCCCCCGCAATTGGCGCATCTGACGGGTTCCGAGCATGGACGCTCGCAGGCCGGCGAAGTGTGTGCACCCCCGCACTTGACACACTTGTCGCTCCTGAAACAGGATACGGAGGGGTGTCCAAACCATTGGCATCAATGGCACTGCTGGGCCAGGTTCTTCCTCCGGAAAGACTCGAAAGTGACACGCACTTTCGAGATAGCCGTCTCCTTGGCCAGAGCTTGCAACTGCTGGCGTACAACCAGAGTTACAAGGAACAAAGGATACGGCTTTTCCGGCTGATCCTGGCCGGCAGCGCGCGCACCCAAGCGTGTGATGCTCCTCACAGCGTACCCCATGCCGGTGAGCTCGGAGTGTATATCCTGAGCGGGGGTCCACAACGGGAAACCGCGGACCACGAGCCACCCGTCTCTCGCTGTCTAGCGGGAAAGTATAGGGTTGATACCCCTGAGAGATGAGTCTCTCTAATAAAATAGCCCTGTCCTCCAGGGTGAAGACGGAGAACGTTACCCTGTTGGAGGACCATTTGATTAGGAGATCACCTCCGAGTCCACGGCTGAGTGGTTTGGTGGCCGTGAAGGGGTTCACACAGAAATCCCCCTCACACACTATCACCGGAACTCTTTGGGTCCCGCTTCTCTTAGAGTTAGCATTGGTCCTGTCGTTGAGTCGGGGATCTTTGGGGATCGCACCCGAACCCTGGTAGGTGCCCGTGACTGAGGCACGGGTACCCTTGGGGGCAGCACCGGCAGCCGCCTGTGCCCCCCTGGGGTCCCTACTCTTCACGGGTCGCTGCCCTAGGGGTTTCTGCGTCAGAGCCTCAGCTAGGGGGACCACACGTGACGACGGTACGTAAGACGCTGGCTTACCCGTACTGGACGATACTGCCGGGAGGCCATCAGTCCGGGTGGAGGAGCGACCGCTCCTGGGCACCGACTTCTTAGGAGGGCTCCTGCGCCCCACATCCCAGCCCTTCCGCTTGCCCGCGGTGGTCTTCTTATTGGTAGTGGAGGTGGCCCCTGAAGAGTCATTTTGTGCCATATAGTGAGGAAAATTGGTACTTATAATTTCCGAATGTCTTGTGTTAGCCCGTACATACAAGTATTAAAAATTTGTAGCTAACACAAGTCATTGATAAATTATATGTATATTCCCCCATTCGCCACTGATCGATGCTATTCTTATGGGAGAACGTGACCCAACTTCCCTGTTAAGACGAAAATGTGAGAGAAAGTTTCCAAACTTCTCATTGAGGAGGATCAATGATTTAACTCGAAAGAATTTCCAACCCTCCAAAATAATATTTCCCGATCCGTCACAGACTCACATTAAGAAGTCTTAACAATATAATTATGGGTGAAAGTTACGCGCCTCAATAGTAAGGAGAGCTCAAGATAAAACTTGATAGAATTAATGTCAACCACCCAAAATAATATTTCCTTATCCGCCACTGATCAATGCTATTCTTATGGGAGAAAGTAACCCACCTTCCCTGTGAATACGATCAATATGAGAGAAAGTGACCAAACTCCTCAGTGAGGAGGATCAATGATAAAACTCGAAAGAATTCTCAGCCCTCAAAATAATATTTCCCGATCCGTCACCGACTCACTTTGATAATTCTTAGTAGTATTCTCATGGGTGGAAATAACCTGCCTTAATAGTAAGGAGGGTGCAAGATAAAACTTGAAAGAAATGTCAAACACCCTAAATATTTCCTGATCCGCCACTGATCAATAATATTCTTATGGGATAATATGGAGAATCAATGTTAACCTTACGGGAGAAAGTAGCCCAACTTCTCAATGTGAGGATCAATGCTATTCTTATGGGAGAATGTGACTCAACTCCCCAGTTAAGAGAAACAGTGTGGGAGAAAGTAGCCCAACTTCTCAATGTGGAGATCAATGCTATTCTTATGGGAGAATGTGGATGATCAATGTTAGCCTTATGGGAGAAAGTGACTCAACTCCCCAGTTTAGAGAAACAATGTGGGAGAAAGTAGCCCAACTTCTCAATGTGGAGATCAATGCTATTCTTATGGGAGAATGTGGAGGATCAATGTTAAACCTTATGGGAGAAAGTGACCCAACTCCCCAGTTAAGAGAAACGATGTGGGAGAAAGTAGCCCAACTTCTCAATGTGGAGGATCAATGCTATTCTTATGGGAGACTGTGGAGGATTAATGTTAACCTTATGGGAGAAAGTGAGCCGAAACTGTCATTTCAACCACTACTCCCATCTACACAACGAGGACCCAGACTCAATTCTCGGCATGGCCTAAGACTGTACAGTAGGTGGAATTGAAGGTTTCCGGGGTGTTTAGTGATGTATCTGGTCTACTATCAAGTTAGTTTGTGAGACGTGCTATAATATAAGTTGGTGGTTTATAATGTCCACGTTAAATAGTCCTATGAATAGAAAAGTATAAAATTTGAATACCAAAAAAATAGCTTGATAATGGGTTGTTTTATGCACCGCATCTTACTACCCACTCGGTCATATTAAGTATTTACATAAATGTTTAATAGATGAGTAAGGATTAATTTTAGAGGTAGTGTACCCACATTATCGTGTAGAGAGAATAGAAAACTATAGACAAAAATATCCTTAGCATAACAGAACTGAATTCGAACCCCAAACTCCCGTCAATGGAAAACCAAACCAAATTATATTGATGCCTTAACCCACGTGCCTATCTTTGAGGGTAGCTAGGCAGTTAAAAAATATATATAATAGATGCATTAATAATATATTTTATTATATATAATATTATTAACAGAAAGGATCTTTATTCTCATTTATATTACTAAGACTTCCCTGTCCAGTTGAACTGTTTTTTTTACTCATTATAAATGTACATCTTTTTTCTTAGTGAAAGTTAGCTAATAATATATTCATATATATCTACATAATTAATATTTATATATAATAACATAACCATATATTAAACCTACCTATAAAATTAATCGACACGCCTCAGTGGCGTAGTTAGCTAATACTCTAGTTTCGTGTTGACTTAGACTGCCGAGTACGGGGAGATTGAGGTTCGAATCTCGGTCGGGTGAACTGGGGGTGATTTTTCCTAAATCGTGTTCCACTCTCCCTCAACACAAATGCGGGTTCACTTCATTTAAATTCAACCTCCCCAATTCCTAACCCATAAGCGTATAACCCGAACGGGTGATAAAATGCGGTGTTAAATAATAATAATAATAATAAATTATATAAAATGTATAACATAGTTATATACAGGGTATAAAGTTTTTCGTGAGTATTCCTATCCAGAGCGCCGAAAATCTAGTGCAGCAAACGTTGTTTGGTGTTTATTTTACGACGAATTGAGTATATTACCGATCTCACAGCGTAATTTCCCACTGCCTGTACAACTTTATATACCAACATGTTGCTACGTGTACAGGCTGTTTCGAAAAGCATGCTAACCGTTTTGAGCACCTAATATATTCATGGAAGGAATTTTAGAGTTAATATTTCCACTATTCTTGTTCTGTATTTCAAAACGTAAGGATCAGACGACATTCGCTTTTTTGCATTTTTGGCTCTTTTTTTCTTATAAGTAATCGCTTTCTGAAGAAAAATTTGTATACACCCTGTTGACTAGCTATTTATAAATAAATAATTAGGCTCTTATATAATATGTTACCTAGTTAGCATTTAGTTTGAGCAATAGTTATTAAATGTGAAAATATAATAAAAAATTGTGTATTTATTAAATAGCTCCTACCTTTTAGCAATGTTTTAGTGAATGATTTATGTCATTCTGTCATTTCAGTCTTGTCATAAGATTATTAGAATGAAAACACATAGTTAATGTATGGTTATTTTGACTGGCTGGTACATTCTCAAAAAACTAGGAAATGTTTTATCATTAATAAATGTCTCTAATGACAAAATAAATTATAGTCCTCAGGACCTAGCTTCTTAATTAGCAGTTCTCAATACTAATTAGTTTTGCACATCCCATCAAATTAAATTTTATCCAAAGATTGATGTATATTATAAGGTTTTACTCATTCAAACTTTTTTGCTGTGAAAGTCATAAAACAAGGTTAATTATTACAAAGTGATCAAGCCAATGAGCAAATTTAAATGATTGTGTGTTTCATGACAGTGAATACTTATTTATTGACGCTCTGCAGTGAACATTACAGGTGTAAATTAATGATTTTCTAATGATTAAATATAATGATCAACATATTCAACGGCTATTTATGAAATATTAGTATGTGAAGCAAATAACAATTATTTTACTTCTACTTTCCTTTGACAAGGCCAAACTACTAATTGCTTTAGTTTAGTTTATTTTTTAATATATCACACAAATATTTTTGTTATAATTGAAAGGGTGCAGTGTGCAGTACCTTATATACTCTTACTAGCATGTCTATTAAAAGATAGGCATGTTTTGTGGGGTATTTTATCCCAGAAACCTCTTAACCATGATAATGCTAAAATTGCAAGGCAAAACAAAAATAAATCCCAACTGAATGTATGTGAGAGTAAAAAAATCTTCACTTCGTTTCAATTAAATAAAAATTTAGTATGTTACATGTTTAATTTTGGCCTACTAATTTAAATCCAAACTAAAAAAAAAAAAACCTTAAGAGAACTGTGCCTAATATTGCACATCAAGTTTTCTAAATTGATAAGGTCTGCTATCTAGCGGCAGCAAGTGGAATTTGTGGCTATTTTTATATGAACCTCACTGAGTTTAGTTTGTTGTTTTTTACACCGGAACTTACTATCAGTTTGGGTTATACGCTTATGTACTAATTAAGCTAATGGGTCAGGGATGAGGATGGTTTAGTTTAAAAGGATGTGTATCCACATTTGCTTGGAGGGAGAGTGGAAAACAACTTAGGAAAAAACAACCTCAGTAATCCGACAAAGATTCGAACCTCAATCTCCTCGTCATCGGCAGTCTAGTCTACTGCGAGAGTAGCGCGTTATATCATGAGTCCACCAAAGTGGGTACTGAGTTTAGTTGAACTTTGACTGTTTATGATAGAAGGTTTTATTAGAATTAGAATTATAATATCTGTAAAATTATTTGAATTTCAAAAAGGTCCGATTGAAGCAACCAATAATTATTCAAGAAAGGCATGTGTAAAATTGTAACTAGTAACTTAATTGTTTTTAATTCAAAATAATCTGTAACTTTTTTAATTGTATATTTGAGTTTCACGTATAATCTTTTGCAGGCGCTTTCCATGTCACCATATTGTTTTCCCCATGTTGCCATTTTGTTTTCTCCATGTCGCTATATTGTTTTCCCCATGTTGCCATATTCTTTTCTCCATGTTCCTAATATTGTACGCACACAACGATCTTAATCTTGCACCATGTGATATTTCGCGCAATAGTAACATACACTTATTAATTGTAGATCCCACCATAGAAACGAAAAAAATGAAACTCAGAACACAGATAACAAGAAGAAGGTCATATTAGATGTTTGGAAAAAGGAAATGAGATTATTTAAGGCATAAAAAAGTATTCAAAGTTCCTAAAATAACCTTGAATGAAGTAAAGATATTGTTAAGGTAGTAAATTGAACACGTGGGAGGAAACCTAACTTTCCTAAAGAAATGGAATAATCGATGGTTTCGTACTACTTAAGTCTTAACTTGTAACTACTTAGTAAGGGAAAGACAGTTGTTTGGTCTCATTTTTAAAGATACAAAGAGAATGGAATTTCAACTGACAAATAATAAATAATAACCTTCCCCACTTGTAATACACATGAGTGCAGCCGGTCATTTGTTCTTTCTTTTCTTGTGTATCCAAGCATGCGCATGAAGGCATAGAGATTATGTGGTACTCCCCAAGGTACAAACACCACATGCCAAATGTTGGGCTGGATTTGTTTTCTACCTGAGTCTTATGTTTTCTCCATAATCCTGAAGAATCAACAATGGTGAGACCTGAACTAAATTTCATTCAATATTATTTTCATCATATATTAACAATTTGCCCATTATATGAAAGTATAATTATTTTAGAACCCTTCCAGATAGTTTTCTATTAAATTCATTGTACTATATTAATAATTGGCCTACTATAAAACTTTAAATATTCAATAATACAATATTTTATTTGACTATTCTTGGTAAAAAAAAACTTATTTTGTTATTTATCTAATAGCTTGGACATTTCAAACAAACATATTGTTATTTAATAACAAGCACATAGATTATTCATTAGTGCCACTCTTTATTTTTGGATTGTTCAGTACATTACCAGACTCACTAACTTATGAAAGTATGAGAAAGTGTTGTATATTTGTATATATTAGACTACTAATAATGTACCGCCGGTTTATTGATTTTTCTACCTAGACTACATTTCTCCCCCCCCNCATCAGCCCCTTATTTTCCCTTTATCCCCCAATGCCCCCAAGAAAAATTATGTTGACACATATATATTTATATCGTGTGAGATTTCTTTTACCATAGTTTTACTAGCAAATATATTGGAACCACAATATATTTGTGAGAGGAGAGTAAATTATCTCATGTGTTTTAGGTCTCTAGTGGATTTCAAAAAAACAAAATTATCTCCTTATCTCATAAATCCCACGTAATACTTTATGAACAATACATGTGGTTTCTCCCAATATAACAGAAGGCCACTTATTATTATTCTACAGATAAGTAACAGTACGTTTTCAAATTCAATTTAAAGCCTATTGGGAAAACTTAAATATATATTTCTTAGACTAATAAGTAAAAGAAGTATCTGAATATTTGTAAAATGTTGAGTGCAGAATTTATATCTATAACTTATTATTTCTTTTTTGGTAAGTTCTGTTTCTTATTACCACCGTATTAAAATAAAATAAAATTTGTTATATTGATTATTTTTACTCTTGGAACTATGTTTTAGATAATAGTATTGTGTAAGTTATTGTATATTTGATGGTTGTACTCATACGCAGCAATGTGATCTACAGTTGTCATTTATGAGAGATGGTGTCAGTTTAATAGCTGTAAAATAAGTATAGTCATATTTATTACTATTATTTATTATTTGAAATGTTTAACTTTCACTTTCAGAACCTACTGATTATATCAACACACGACTTATAAACTATATTAAATCTAAAATAGGGGTGACCTGGTAGTCTAGGGGTAAGGTGTCAGACTTCTATGCTGGCGGCCGGGGTTCAATCCTCGGTCCCGGCACAGATTTATCTGATTACCAAACCCTTCCTTCACCTCTGACAAGACATCTTGTGAATGTGGGGAATGCCAGGCCTCCACCGTGGTTCGGATTCCACGTTAAACTGTAGGTCCTCCATTTCATCTCACAATCACCCTACCATTACATATTAGCGTAAGTGCGTATAACCCGAACGGGTAGTAAGACGTGGTGCTAATAATAATAAATCTAAAATATACACAACACATAACACCCGCGCGTTAATTCGTCACTGTCAAAGGGTAAACGCATATTTCATTAATGATACTTTTTCGGCCATTCAGGAATCGTACACGAGACCCTTAACTTAGTATGCAGACACACTACCACCTGAGCTATGGTGTTGGAGAATTACAGTTACAACGTCTGCCCAATGATCGCTAATCTACATTTAAATTTAATTGGTTCTTACGAGTTATTCCTATAAAGTTAACCGACTATGTAATGATTTTATTAGGACCTGCTCCGGTAGTCGAATGGTCTAAGGCGTCACTCTTGCAATAGACTACACAACCAATGCCCTGAAGATCGGAGTTTTTATCCTGATTGGATATGCTGGAGGTGGATTTTCTTAAATGGTTTTCCATTATTTTTCTCTCTCTCTATCTCTCTCTCTCCACGCAAATGGGAATACACTTCCTATAAATTCAATATTTCTCATCTCTAACCCACTATCGTAATGAGTACATATATGTGCAGTAGAGCCTAAACGGGTAGTAAGACGTGGTGCCAAATAATATGCCTATAAACTCTGACCGGTGATCACTAGGTTTAAGATTAAATGCTCGAAAGACTGAATTATGGATGATGCGGAGGTTCGAATATAATGGAGTGGTTTTACCCCTGGGCTTTATCAATGTGGTGTTGCCATAGCTCCTCCATGATGCTGGGGGTGCACTTCTTATAATCCACCTTCTTCATCACTTCTTTATAGATGTATCTGTTTATAACTTAGGTGCTAAACGTATGGTTTAAAATCAACTCTATCCATGTTTAAAGCGATCTCTAAAACGTTTTGAGGTGATGCAACACGTGATTAGTTAGAAACAAAAATATTATATTCTTGTGTGAGTTATTGTTATGCTGTGGTTTTTTTATTAATTTTTTATTGCAAAAAATACGATATGCCCATTGATATTTGAAAATGGTTAAAGCAGCCTTTTTGTATATGAATCGTTGAGTCGATATTTCCAAGCATTATTCAATGCACACGATTATTGCTTGTATCGATTCAATACCTTTTAGTCTCGATAGATTGATCCAGATAATCGATTCAAGGCATATCTATTAATCGATCATTTATCAATTTTAAAGTATATTATACTGAATTTAAGCCAAGATAATAATGATGCTATGCATATTTCCCCCGTACCTCTTTTTTCTAACTGTGGGTGAAATTAGTACAAACAACAAATGCAGCAAACTATTATATATTATATTATGAAAAAGGAAGTCATTCAACTGTATAAACAAGCTATCACGTATTCACTCTCTAAGTAAGCCTTCATAGTAAATTTAGGGCAGGCTATTTGATTATTTGTGGCAGAAAATATAACTCGTCATCATCATGAACATCTTCCAGCCACTGGCTGGGTTGGTTTGTGTAGCGTCTGATGAGCTACACCATTGTATTTTGAAAGAACTGGACACTAAACCATTACAAGTCATATCTCTCCACAAACAAAATAGTATAACATCCTAAACTCACCGAGGCCCATTCCACTGTTTACGTCCCTAGTTGGCTATCTCCCAGGCTACGAGACCGACCGTCACGAACGTGTTATTATGACTGACTACGCGAGGCCTGGAAGCTCATCAACACAGCGTGGTCGCGAGTATGAGGTTCCGGCGCTATAGGGTTGCCGAAGCCGGTAGACTGTTCTAGATCCTCCCAGGGCCGGCTCGTCACGTGTTCCCCGTCTATTATTACTCTTTCCCTTTCTTTTCTCTCGATGTTTCCGTCTTGTGTGTGTAACTCCTACATACCCCCACTCTGAGTAATAATTATCAAATAAATACTGCCAGGTGATCTGAGAACAGACACTATTAGCAAGATATCCATCTTGAGCGCATCTAAGTGTTTCTAATAATCAAAATTTAAGATTCAAATTAAGTTTCGGCCTTTGTAAGTCTAAATTCCTTATCGGTCTTAAAATTATAATAGATATTCAGTCTCCTTCAGACTTAGCATAAATATTCAGAGTCTTTACTATGGAAAGATGTTATATATTCTGATTTCTTTCTTAGTCATCCTGACTTATAAATAAAATTAATAATATTGCAAGGTTAATACCTAAAAGATGTTTTCTATGGATCATATATATAATATGTATCAATAAAACTTGCACTTATCTATTTAACTCTTGATATGTTGACTTTAACTCTTATTTAACTAAAAATTCTCACCTTCCTGAAAATATTCTTTAATCCTTTTTTATTGTTGGTAGCGCATAATGCCGGGTGGTTTCGGTGGAAACATGAGTGTATATATTATATAATAATATATAATATCGGGTGTCCTATATACTCACTCTACATTTATTTCCCCCTTTTTTATGTTGTTTAATTTTGTATGTCCACCTTGGTCATGGGGGACGAAAAAGGGGCTACATTTGGAATATAAGCCTTTCCAACGTATCATTTTTTCCCACCACCTCTGTTCTTCCACAATGACCCAGTCTTCTCCTCTCTCCTCCACCCCTCTTTCCACTACCTTCAGCCAGCTGTCCCTTAGTCTTCCTCTTGGCCTCCTGTCCCCCAATTCAATATTCATCATCTTGTTTGGTATCTTCTCATACTCCATTCTACTAACATGAGCATACCACCTTAGTCATGCCTTCTCTATCCTGTCTGTACTGGCTCCTCCTTAACGATTCCTCTCATACTATAATGTCTCATCATATCCATTATTGTCACTCCTATAGTACTTTTTAAAAATTTCATCTCACAGGCTTTGATCCTGCTTCTTCACTATCGAAGTTTCCGCTACGTATGTCAATATTGGTATATAGTACGTCTTGTAGATCACTTCTTTACACTTCTTCCGCACATTCCTTCTTCAAATTATACTCCTTATACTTCTGTAGAAAGCTTTTGCTTACCTCCCTCTCTCATTGATTTGTATTCTGTTTTTTACACTTTCCTCTATTACAATCCCAGGGTATTAAAATATTTCTACTGTGTTCAACTGCTCCCCTCCTATTGTTGTGCCAGTCATTCACCTTTCTATCTTCCTAGTTGTAGTCAGCATTTCACTCTTCCTTACAGTAAGCTTCATTCGATACCTCTCCACCATTTCATCCGTCGCATCCAATTGCTTCTCCACTTCTTTCTCCTCATTGGCGCATACCATAAGATAATCTGCAAACACCATTGCTTTCATAATTCCCCCACCCTTAATTCTTTCTACCGCTTTTTTCGTTATTTCATCTAACCCAACAATGAATAGTAATGATGAGAATGAACTTGTTTGCTTAAGGCTATTTCTAAACTCAAAACAGTCGGTCCTCTCCCCTCATACTTTCACACAGCTCACACTCCTTTTGAACATATTTCTCACTCTCCTTACCATATCTTCCCTCACTCCTTTCTTCTGTAGTGCTTCCGATACCCTGCATCTACACACACTGTCATAGGTTTTTCAACATATGGGAAGGTCATCAGCAGGTCCTTCCCATACTTGTAGTGTATCTCTTGAAACTGCCTTACCACAAATATGAGATCTACTGTGGACCGTCCTGGTCTGAGGCAATACTGTTCCTCCCTCAATCCTACTTCCCCTGGTCTCCTAATTCTTTTTTTCATTCTTTTTTCGTACACCTTCGCACAGTGGCTCATCAGGGTAATACCCCTGTAACGTCCACACCTCTTCCTGTCTTTTTCTTGAAAATAAGTACTGTCAAACCCTTCTTTTTTTAATTTTGAATTCTCTCCTCCTTCCATATTACTCTAATCACTCGATACATTTACCATAGTTCCTTCTATCCTGCTGATCTAACCAACTCAACATTTACTCCATCCCCTTCTTCCCCGCTTTGTGTTCTTCAGTATCTCTTACACCTAGCTTCAGGCTAGCTCTCCCACATTTCTTTGGATAACGTTTGCTTCATCTTCTCCTATATCATCTGTGTTTGTGTTCGCATTCCACACGTCTTGAAAATACTCTTTCCACAGTTTCTTGAGTTCCTCCTTTTCTACCTCAACATTACCGTTTTCGTCAACCATTTCTAACTGATCCTCCCTACTTCTTATTTTACTCCTGACCATTTTATATAGAACTTTATTACTACCCCGACTGCCCTCCATCATTTTTGTCCAGATTCTCTTTAAGTATGTGATAAAATTTCAAATTTAACATTCATAAGCAGTATATTTCTTGAGGTGTTGGAATCATCCAAGCACGTCAATGTGTCGGGAGAGACTATGGTGCCAGTAGTATCGTGTGTGTCTGCAACGCTACCTACTGTGACAGTTTGGAGCCCATCGACGAAGAAAGAATTTCTGGTGGCAACTATCTGAACTACGTATCATCTAAAGCTGGACTTCGACTTGAACCAAATACCGGAACTTTATCTGGTGAAGGTAAATATAGTAAGTTAAATGATGTTTTTAATTTAAGCGTTAATAAACAATATCATATTCAATTGACTTTTAAATAGATTTGATAAATCCATCTAATATATTTGTAACTAATCTTATAGTATGGAATGAGTTTTTAAAATATTGTTGGTATTTGAATAATGTTATAGAAAAAATAATTACTGAATTTCAATCGTAATGGTTTAACCAAGTAATTTCAAGCCTCATTGTAGGCAAGGCTAATTAAACTTTATAAATTGTGAGTTTGTTATACCGAAGAGAGATTAAATAATGTTGCCCTCACAAAATGTTTGCATGTTCAAATGATTATCTAGTTTTCCTTTATATAAAGTGATCAAAAAGGTAAGTCATTATTTTTCCTAGAGTTTGCCAACTTCGGATTATGCGTGTGATAATTTATTAGAAGCCATTACGTCAGACAAGCTCTTTATAAAATAAGTAGGCACTAATATTCAAATCAAGAATTATTTTGACAGATTCACTAATGAAGGAGTATAGCCGTTTCAGTTGATTCCTTTTGCAGCAATTTAAAAACATGCATATGTATGCATACTTAAATAATTGTTAAGGCACATGTCCGCCCAATATTTCCGCCCTTTAAAAATATATTACAATTAAATTTGAGGATTTTATGTACGATTTTAGTGGCCAAAGGTGAACGGCTTTTCAGTTTAAATCCCATTGTGTGTTTGTTAATTTTGGTGACAAGCGTTGTAAAGTAATTTATAATATACAAATATAGTTATTGATAAGTTGGTGTGGTATAATATAGTTTTCAAGGTATTGTTGAAAAGTAAAATGGATCTTTAAGCTTTGACACAGCATGTCATTGCGCTTTTAATTGTTTTCAGGATAACTGAATACTAAGATGATTATTGTTTAGTTGAAATATTGAGAGTGTAGTTAGATTTAAGAAGATATTGAGGTCTTAAATGTTTAAATGGAATAAAGAGAGTATACAGTACTTGATTTTACAAAATACTGTGAATTCAATTGATTTAACTAGGTACTGAAGTCTGAATCGTGTATCTGGGATGCTGTTTTGTTTTCCTGGAATACTGGTAGCTTAATGGATTTGATGGATACTGAGGTTTTAATATTTTTATGGTGTTAGGTGCAGAATAATATTCTCCTTATCAAAATCAGTGAAGATACATTACTTCTAGAACACGTATCAAATATACATTCAACTGGACCAGCATGTTCTACATCCCATAAAACTTTCGCCTGTAATCACATGTCCGCCATAGAAAACTATTGGCCGAGTCCAGCCCAGAAGAAGTGACTACTCATTCGCTGTATAGTTGTCAAAGTCTGCTTACGGGTAGTATGTCCAGATGACATCACAACTAAAAGAAAAATGTTGGATGAAGGGCATGAGGGATCTAGGATTAATAAGTCTAATTATTGAACTTTTCCTTTTGTGAAATTAAAGAAACGTGTATCGAGCAGTGACAAGTACCTGGGTATATCAACTGATGTATCAGTCACGTGTTAGGTAAAATGAGCAAGATGCAAAACTATATCCGGGACCAAGCTTTCAAAAATGGTTATTTTTATTAAAATAATGAAACTATGGTTAATACATTCATATATTTTAAATACGTGTGTTAGTAATATTATCTTTAAAACTAATAATTATGAAACATTGTTTTCAGTTGATGATGCAACCGCGGTAGTGTTCACGATTGACAGGAATACAACCTTCCAGGAAATATTAGGTTTTGGTGGTTCCTTAACGGATTCAACAGCGTTCAATATCAGAAATCTGAGTGAAGATGTTTCAAATAACTTACTCAAGTAAGCTTCAACTTTTAGAGCAATTATTTTGTCAACTTATATTTCCTACAACACCACACTTCCTGTAAAGTTATTGTTCAAATAATCTTCAACAGATATTTATGTTTGTACACATTTCTTAGGATCTCTAGCTATTAATTACTATTGGAGGAAATGGAACTAGCCCATTTTTACTCTAGATTTAAAAAATAAATTTTTATTGACTTAAAAATATGAATGATATAATAAATGAATAAGTTTTATATAACAGCATTTATGCATTGGATCAAACGTGGACTTTAAATTGTCTGATTAAAATCTTTCACTGGTTTTTTTACGATGCTAAAATTGTCCCATTTTCTCATATTGTTGGAGGGAAGTGTCCTCCCTCATCCTCCCTATAACGACGCTATAACGATGCTGACGCGTGACCACAGTCAAACATACACCAGTATCCACAGTATCCAGGTTATAATGGCTGTGACCCACCTCGGTGGCATAGTTGGCTCACGAGCCAGTTTCGTGTTAAGCTAAACTGTCGAGGTTGGGGAGATCGAGGTTCGAATCTTGTTTGGGTGAACTGGGGGTGTTTATTCCTAAATAGTTTTCCCCTCTACCTCCACGCAAATGTGGGCTCACTTCCTCTAAAATGTAACCTTCCCAATTCCTAATCCACTAGCGTAATTAGTACTTAAGTGTATAGCCCGAATGGGTAGTAAGACGCAGTGCTAAATTAATAATAAAAATAAATGGCTGCGCTCATTGGGAGAGCTTGAGTCCTTCAACACGTGCAGTCCTTAGTGACAACATCGCTATCAAGCAGGCATTTTAAAAGACAGTCCATTAAAGATGTATTTACCAGATAACAGACAACAATTGCCTTCTAGTGTCAATAAACCGTCTTTCCCAAAGCTAAGTTCAGGTAGCAGCCCCCACCTTCCTATAAACCAGCCCCACAGGCGCAACTATTCCGACTTCAAGCTACAAAGAAAACTTGGAACACAATGGTCCTTTTTTGTCCAAGTGAATGTTTGCAAATTGTCTAGTTGTAAACAATTTTCAAGTTGATCTGTTACTTGTCAAAAGCTTTACTCATAAAAAGGGAGCAAGGATGTGAGTTGATTAAGAGGAAAGGGGGTGAGGATTGTTTATAACTGAGCTATTGTGTTCGAACCACCACCCCTTTACAAGGAACCATTTGAAAGTGAGTTGTTTCACTTTCACTGTACTGCAACTAGCACTCATAAGTGTCCAAAGACTCAACCTGGCTCAAGCAGCGCAACGAATCTTCCCTAAGGTTGCGTGTCCGGTGTATACCTAAGCTGTGCACGTGACCTTTTAGATAACTCCACCAAAAAGCATTATTTTCCCAGAAAATTTTAAAATTAAATATATTAGATATATAATATATTAGAACAATAGAAATAAGAATGGTTATTGAAATGATGTGCTACTAAAGATAAATCAACCAAAAGATACAAATTAACCACTTTCAAAAATAAAACACATCAAAATAACATTTAAACACAAAAGCATTGTTTTTTTTTTTAAGCAACCATTACATTTTTTAATAACAATTATCTATTCTTAAAGGTTATATACCCAAGGGAAAAAATCTCATTGTCAGTAAAATCGAATTTATTGATATTAATTAATATATTTTAATCAGAAAAAATTATTTTAAAATGGGCTAAACTTTGTTTGTGTGTGAGTGGCTCAAAACTTGGATTGAAATAATTTTAGTATCATTATGAGGTCACTCCTTCAACCCACGATAGCACAAATTTACAAATTCATAATCTGGTGTTGTAGAACCTATTTTGGTGAAGGAGGGGCACAGTATTTGTATCTAAGAGTTCCGATGGGTGCATCGGACTTTTCGCTTCACTTTTACTCTTACGATGATGTGAAGAATGACGTGGCGCTGGAACATTTTGATCTCATCGACATAGACTATAACTACAAGGTAAACACAATATGTTTTATTTATTTATTTATTTATTAGACGCATTTAACGTGCAATTTCTGAACGAACTGATTATATCAGCATAAGAGAATTATCTATTATTGAGAGCGAAAGAGCCTACCAATTTTACCTGGAAAGGTATTTTCACATACCCTCCGGGTCTCTTTTACAATTTACATACTACAATCAACATGGGGCCGGCCGATGGCTATACTTTCCTTCGAAGGAGGTTGTTCTTGTATTTCTATCACTCAAGAAACATCCGTTGACCCCGGCTGGGTTTGAACCTACGAGCAACGAGTCCTGAGGCGAACACTTGACCCCAAGACCATCAAGGTCGACTAAGTGCAATCTAGTGACGATGGTTAAACTTAAGAGTAGCAGTTAAATATTCACCGTTAACCTCACACTAACATACACACTTATTCAACTATATAGATCATCTACGATAAAAGAGTTGGTAACAGCTAACAGAAGGTTACTTATTGAAAACATTGACTGAAAGTCTCTAATGTCAACCTATTTGTAAATGATTATTATGTGCTTAGTAAAAGTATTATCAATAAAAAGTGTTATTAAATGATTCATTTGTTACTTTTAGGCAATATTTGCATCTAGGAACCTTATTAAAGATGTCACCTACACCCCCACCGTAGATGAGCTTTATATATATTAAAATTTATCGTCTTTATTAATGACATTTTTGGTAAGATTTTTAATTAAAAATGTATTCATAATTTATTTCCAAATTCAAGACAAAGGTGTGAAATGTAATCTATACTATAATTCATGTTATTAAATTTAACCCACCATTTCATAACACATCCTTTGAATGTTTTTTAAAACCATTTTTATTGTAAGTTTGGTTTGGATCTTGATAAATGTAGCGCACCAATTTTCATCGATAGTGAGAATCTTAAATTTGTAAGAAATAAATTGTTCCTATTTCTACTACGAAAGATAAAAAAAAATGTATTCCTTAATAGCAAATGCGAATAGTTAATAATATCCAATTCGATTCCCGGCAATAGTGAAAAAAATTACTTTTATTGAGTGTATCGAATGTTGTTTGTTATAGAATTAAGTTTATATATATCTTGTTTGCTGATATAACCAGTTATTTCATAATTTATCTTTAAATGCCCTTAATAATTAATTATTCAAAATATTGATCTATAGATGCATTGATTTTTTAAATGAAATACCTTTAAGGTTACGAATAAAGGCAATTTTAAAATATTCCTTTTATAAATTTTGGTTAAATTTGTGGTTATGTGGTTCCTTAACTGTTAAAGTCTTTGTTTAGTTGGAATCTGTGTAGTTAAGAAGGAAAATCTGCTATGGATTTGAAGTTGAAGTTTTTATTTCAATTGTGGAGATCTTGTTTCGATGATCTAGTAAAACTGTTGGGTGCTAGTCACCTTTACATAACATTGTTAGCTGTACTACCACGGGAACTGGGAAATTTTTCTAATAGACCAAACTAGTATTAAGGCACCGCAGAGAATTGGTTGGGTTTACTCTTCTTCTTCTTCTTCTTTTACATGGATCACCTATCATCCCATGGATACCACATAGCTCAAATGTTAAATACTGGTGGGGTATTAATTTAAAAAAACAGTGAAATTTCGATCAGTGAAAACATTTCACTATTTTAAGTACAATAAACCATTATTTTATAGTTAAATTGAATATTTCACTTCATTTTGATGTCAAGTGAAAAGTGAATCAACTTAGCTTAGATATTAGTTCTGGTTAGAAAAGAGTCGTGAATCTGATGCCGTGTAATGGGCAATTAAGTATGTATTTTATAGTTTTTAATTAATTTCAATCTTAAAATTTATTTCACAAGATATTACTTATATTTCACATAATGTCTAGTTATATCTTTAAAAAAAAGTGTTTTTCTCTATCTTATTTTTATAAGCCAATGTTTATTTTCTGAATACTTGGTGACTATTATGTCATTCCTCAGATTCCGATAATTAAACAGGCCTCTGAGTTACGAGGGGAGGCTATCAACCTGTTCACAACCCCTTGGACCAGTCCGGCCTGGATGAAAGATAGCAACGATTACATGAGTGGAAGTTTGCTTAAAACATATTACCAACCTTGGGCCAACTATTTCATCAAGTAGGTCAAACAAAACGTTAATTAAAAAATAAGTTATTTCTCGATCAATGACTCAAATTGTATGTTTGTAACACGAACATAAAAAGTAGTGATCAACTGTGTAGTGTTATTATAGCTAATTGGTTTATCTAATGTAAATACAATAGAAGGTAGCAGCAGATGAAGAAAGACATGGGATTGACTGATGTTGTGACGTCACTCAGTACACAAACATAAAGCTTTATGTAAGACTAACTAAGTTGTTAAAAATCAGGCCACATTTTGGAAATTTAAGAAATAAATAAACCTTAAAAATACAAACAAATGTCCGATTGACTTAACAACTTTACTGACCCGCCTCGGTGGCGTAGTTGGCTAACGCGCTAGTCATGTTGCGCTCGACTGCTGAGAACGGGGAGATCAAGGTTCGAATCTCGGTCGGGTGAACTGGGGTGGTTTTTCCTAAATGGTTTTCAACTCTCCCTCCATGCAAATGCGAGTTCACTTCCTCTAATTCAACCTTCTCAATTCCTTATCCATTAGCGTAATTAGTACTTAAAGCGTATAACCCGAACGGGTAGTAAGACGCGGTGCTAAATAATGAAAACTAATTTACTTATTTTAAAATGAGTACATTGGGTTGTCTTCGTATTAAAATGTAACTGCTGTGTACTGGGTGACTTAAGCAATGACATAATCGAATTTTTTCAAGGTGCGCTACCTTTCTATTATCTTTACATTGTGTTTAACGGCACGTGTGATCACGTTAGCTAAATGTTAGGTTCATTTAATCAGATTTGCCATTGACGGGTAGATCGGTGTTCAAAATCTGACTAGGTGTATTTAGGGTATGTCTTTTTCTAAATGGCTACCCCTTCGTCCTCCATGCAAATTTGAGTAGTTTTCCTAAAAAAAAAATTAGCCTTCCTTGCCTACCCTATTTTTATAGCCCTTATGGGTGGAGAAATTCGGCAGAAAATAAAATAGTTCTTTACCTTATAAAAAATTCAACTCTTCTTACTTTTCTAAAATATCGGGTGTGTTGCTGCTTTGTTACATAAATTGTTTTTATTCTTATTTTCCTTGAATTTATAATATTCTTACTATACACATACTTTAAACTTTAACCACAGACTAGACTATTTTTTCTAAGCTAAGCCAAATTTGTATTGACTTATGGGGTAAATCCCCGGCACTTCCAGAATTTTTCTGTGAGATAGTGGGCTTGGAACGGGGTCAAACTCAGTCTGGTGAGGATAAATGAAGAATTACTTGAAAAAATAGGTAGGCTCCGGTCTAGAAAACTGAAACTAGTGGCTGGAGGGCTCGTTGTTCTGACTACAAGACAGCCTCTATCCACTAACATCACTGGCAGACGTTCGGTCAATATAACTCAATCCCGGGATCGCATCATGGAGTTTTATGGTAGACAACTCAAATTACATTAAATTGACAAATTGACCACTATTAGTTAGCAAATATAGTCAATGATATTTACAGTGCAAAGTGTACCCTATCTAACATATTCCTAAAAATATTTGCATAGACCTTTTTTGTATAATGTGGTTCCCAAACTATATTTTTATATAGTAAATTAATTATGTAACAATTGTATTAATTGTAATAATGTAACATTAAGGTATCAGTATTGTAGGGTATCACTTTACGAGCTTGAATAGTGCAATAACTATTGTACAGTACCTGTACGCAAAGTAAGACAAAGTAATTGTATTTAGTTGGGCCTAGAGGTTTTAAAGGGGGGTACAGCAATTTCAAGTATTAAGTAAGCACCTTTCTAGCTATTTTGGACCTCCTTCCCCTTCGTAAGCATAAATAAGCAAACGCCTGACCACCAGCCCCCTCCCGCCAATCTTCCCCACGTTATATTTGCCAACTTTTTTTGAAAATATTCTCACATTATTTTTTATGTTATGTATTAATGTATAGTAATTATTTAGTTATAGATGTAAATTAATGTTGCAAAATATCCACAAAAAACACTGTTGTCAAATGTATTTAAATGTATTGTATGTACTAACTAGGTAAAGTAAAAAAAAAGCTTTAAAATTATATTTTTTAAATATTTAAATTGAATTGAAATTATATAAATAGTAGACCCCTACTATTGGTGTACACATAAATTACTATAGTTATAAAAATCTCTAAAGCATTATTAAACTGATGAGTGATGACCAAGGTCCTTGAATCCACATTTTGACTCTTTTTTATTGGTATGTGTCTATTTGAGGTGATTGGATCACCACACCATTCCTACCCATCTCTCTTTCTTAATAAGCACTATTCTGACCGCCCACCCCCTCACGCCTTGTCAACAAAAATAAGCAAAGATAGAACCCCCCCAACTCCCGAAGGTGCTTAAGTAATTATTGTACGCCCCCAAACCATCAGACTTGTTAATGTAACAAGACAATATTCTATTGATGAATGATGGGATTTAAAAAAATTTATACTATTATTGGAGTTATGATAAAATGTTTTAATGTTTGAAGAATTAAAATTGTGCGACTATAATATATTGAATACCTTGTTTTAGATATTTTGACGCCTACGCTAGAAAGAACGTGTCATTTTGGGGATTGGCTCCTCAGAACGAACCTACAGTGAACAGGAACAATATCCCGGTGATGGGTTGGAGTGCAGCACAAGAGCGAGATTGGGTCGCTAATTATCTTGGACCCACCTTGGAACAGGCAGGATATGGGGGGCTCAAGATCATGGCACTGGATGACAATAGAAATAATCTTCCGGACTGGGTGGATGTGGTATGTTGAAACCATTCAAGGCGGTTTGTAAAAACATATTATATGGCTCTTGATCAGTGGTATTCAACCCTTTTGTCGCGTAACCCTAGATATTTACTCCTCAACTTTGTAACTTCAAAGTCTTTGGTGCATAATACAATATTCTGTAATATAAATCTAAACTAAATTACAAACAAAATCATAAGATATATACATACATTTTTACGTACCGCTTAATTTTAAGGTGTCTTTAAGCACCCCCATGTTGAAAGCACTCCTTTAAATGGTAACACAAATAATTTTCTGAGTTGACTGTATATTTCAGGTTGTATATTCATTGCAGAACGTCTTAATGTCAGTGTTTGAGAACAGGAATAGTTTACTGAGCTGACTATATGTCAGGTTGGATATTATTCAGCACAGAACGTCTTAATGTCAGTGGTTGAAAACAGGAATAATTTACTGAGGTGATTGTATATGGCAGGTTGGACCATATGACCATAGGTGAAAAGTCAACCACCATTCAAACTCGATACTTGACCTCTTGAATATGTGTGTGTTACATGTAAATCACTAGATTCCCAATTCAATAATGATACATCCCACACTTGAAGACAAACTCTTATTAAAATATTATTGAAATTATAATATATATATAATACAGTCCAATTTTCTTAGAAATATCAATAGTTGACAGCTAGAAAAGTTACGTACTCATATGCCAGTGCATATATTCTGCAACTGTTTCTTTTGATAAATATCATCAACACTTGTAAAATAACGTTATCAACTTCGGCTGAAAAAAATTCGTATTTTCTAAAAGGCCCTTCTAACGATGATTGGAATGAATACTTCACTTTAAATAATAGATTTAAGATAGCATTAAGGTAATTGTATTAAATTGTAATTATGTTACGTTTCTCTACTACTCCTTGTTCAGGTATTGAGTGATGAATCTGCAGCTCAGTATGTGTCCGGAATAGCTGTCCACTGGTACAGAGATACCAGAACTAGCGACTCAGTACTGGAACAAACGCATGAGATGCATCCTGACAAGTTCCTCTTCTATACAGAGGCGTGCAATCGTGAGTCTTCACTGTGTATTTTATAACCTTAAGTGTTCGTTTATGAATTAACCCCAATAGGTGTATTCTTATTAGTTTATTATTTAAATGAACTATGCAACCGTAAGTCNCTGGTACAGAGATACCAGAACTAGCGACTCAGTACTGGAACAAACGCATGAGATGCATCCTGACAAGTTCCTCTTCTATACAGAGGCGTGCAATCGTAAGTCTTCACTGTGTATTTTATAACCTTAAGTGTTCGTTTATGAATTAACCCCAATAGGTGTATTCTTATTAGTTTATTATTTAAATGAACTATGCAACCGTAAGTCGTTATCTCTCCCATATGATTTTCAAAACCTCAAGTAATATTTCGTGACCCAACATTAATAAATGTATTCTGATGAGTTCATTATATTAAATATGCAATCGTGAATCATACGGTATCCCTCCAGTATAATTTTCAAAACTTCAAGTAATCATTCGTGTGCCAACATCTCTGATTAGTTCATTACATGAACATGATGCATTTTGATGAGTTTAATATTTGCATTAAGTATGCAACTGTAAGCTATACAATATAGGTACAGTATTATTATAATTATTATTATTATTAGCACCGCGTCTCACTAACCGTTCGGGTTATACGCACTTACGCTAATGTGTAATGGTAGGGTGATTGTGATTGTGAGATGAAATGGAGGACCAACAGTTTAACGTGGAATCCGAACCACGGTGGAGGCCTGGCATTCCCCACATTCACAAGATCAAGATGTCTTGTCAGAGGTGAAGGAAGTGTTTGGTAATCAGATAAATCTGTGCCGGGACCGAGAATTGAACCCCGGCCGCCAGCACAGAAGTCTGAAACCTTACCCCTAGACCGCCAGGTCACCAACTATAGGTACAGTAAAACTTCCTTTGTGCCACGTACTCTGTCGCAGAGTAACATCAACAGTTGCGCTTTGATAGGTTTATTAGTTACGTGGAAACAGCAAATAATAACTCATTTTAAGTTAACCTCTTATGCAGTTATCTACGCCCAAAGTATTTCCTCATTTATTAACCATATATGTCACGACTACTGACTTTGGCAAAATTATTGAAAGTGTTCGTTCTTAATAACTTTGAAATAAGATCGAGTGTGGCATTCTTGCAGCTAATATTTTATTTCTTAGCTTATTCTTCACAAGTAAATACCTAGAGTCAACTGCTCAAATATGATATAAATAGAATACAAACATTTTCATCACAATGAATATATTTTCTAACTAGACTCAACTTAATTTGATCATCAGGTTGGTATGGACTAAAGTGAAATCAACTGAATTTAAAAACCCTTAATAAGGTAGTTTTAATTACTTTTTTCACATCCTTTATCTAGTAAAAAGCTGTTGTAATCACTTAGAATTCCTTTCTATTATCTAGTAGTAGGTTTTATATATATATATATATATATATATATATATAAGAGATTGAAAATAAAAGTAAATAAAATAAATGTGACAAGATCTCAAAACTGTGAATTTGTGCAGCCAGGAACTGTGTTTAAGTAAGTATTGGGTAGAAATTGTTTAACTCCTACAACGTGCTGTGAAGCAGTGTAGATAGCAAGTGTTATAAAACCAAAGTGAATGTCATACGTCACCTCAGTCAGCTTTGCCCGCCCGCACCTTCTTGGAACCATGCCGAGAACCTCGGTGAAGCACACAGACTGCACAAGGCGAAGTTAGACAGACAGACACTCGATGGTGCCAGTTAACCCCATCTCTGTGAGAGCTTCGTCGTGCTTTCAGATACAATTTTTAGCTTCAAACCTTTTCCAGAACTTTCTGGGAGATTTCTATTGCATATTAAAACCTCGTGTTTCTTTGCACCCTCAGTCAGTTGCAGTTCTGTCAGTACACAGTCAAGAGTTGAAACAAATCAAATCACCGTGCAGTGTTATTTATTTGAATGTCGGAAAAGCCAACCTGTCTGACATCGCAGCAGTATGAGTGCTTGATTGATTTGACATCAAATTCTGCGATAAAAGATAATTTTTCACCTAAGAAGTCACAATCAGAATTTTGATGCCAGCTACGAGATGAAAATAACTCTTTTACCCTTTGCAACAACTTATTTATGTGAATAAATATTCTTTGCATATGTGTCTAATAAAACAATATACAGATTCCACATCATTGCAAAGCCAAATATTATGCTGCAGCTGTCCTAAATTCAACCAGGTATAGTCACATTGTGCAAATCAAAACGTAACAGTCCCAGCCCTTTCATTGGAATCTAAGTTCGCGGTATATACTTTATCGTTCCTTTTTTGATGCCAAGTGACTTTTTTTTTTTCACAGCTGTGAAAATATTTTCAAACGCCAGTTCTATGTGACTAACATATGGTGGATTTATAATACCTACTTTGAGTTCTTTATCAAATGTGTTGCCGTAACTTATGTTTTTTGTTGCTGTTTTTTGGTTATGTCGTTAGGTTCCTTATTTCTCTGAAATTAGGGGAGAAAATAACATTTCAAATGAAATAAAACTTTATGTTTAACATGCCCAAATGCTTAAAAATTTGTTTTCATTGTGAATACTGCTGTCATTCGGTTTAATATCTATGTAGCTGCTATTTGAAAATATTGACGTCCTTATTCCAAAGACACTTATGTGCAAAATTGGTGACCTGGCGGTCTAGGGGTAAGGTGTCAGACTTCTATGCTGGCGTCCGGGGTTCAATCCTCGGTCCCGGCAAAGATTTATTTGATTACCAAACCCTTCCTTCACCTCTGACAAGACATCTTGTGAATGTGAGGAATGCCAGGTCTCCACCGTGGTTCGGATTCTACGTTAAACNCTCCACCGTGGTTCGGATTCCACGTTAAACTGTAGGTCCTTCATTTCATCTCACAATCACCCTACCATTGCACATTAGCGTAAGTGCGTATAACCCGAATGGGTAGTAAGTCGCGGTGCTAATAATAATAATAATAATAATAATAATAATAATAATTGAGAAAATTATATTTGAGGTTACAATTTTCAATTACTTTCAATGGGAAAAATTAGTTTTAAATCAAAATTTAAGTGATTTAGAACTCTAAAAATAATTCGTGATTTGGCCGTACGATAAAATATCGACTAATAACTTAAAAAATGCCGTTATTTAAAAACAGAAAAAAAGGCGTATGGATGCCTTTTGTATCAATGCAATGGTACAGCACTCCCTGACGAATTTTCTTCTGAAAAGTTCTCCACGATTCAAAAATTTTGGGAGCCACTGCTAAAAGATTCATTTGGTACAGTGAAAGAATAGGTTTTTGCTGTAGGTTAAGGTGCTAGTGACCGTCAGAAGTTTGGATGTGTCGGTGGTCCAAGTCTCGAGTTTATAAGCTACCCTCCATTTGTATATGCTAACTAGTCACGATCATTTAAAATACTGTCTTGTGCCAGTACCACGCCATCTTTAGATTCGCAAACCCCTCCATCTGGTATATCCACAAGGTGCAGCAAGGGGCGCGCGGTACGAAAGAGGGTTGATAACAAAAACATAGTGGTTCCGACAACTAAGTATACTCGCTCAACATTGAGCGGTATCTGCGAGGATCCGCTACCAATTTGCCGCTTAACACTCGGGTTACAGTCACCTTATATACCACTCTCAAGCTTCCTTCTTACAGTGAACACAACAAATGGATACAACTCAAGTTGATAGTGTATAACAATAGCAACATATAGCCAACTCTTTAATTATAGACCTAAAGGTGGGGTTTTTCATCATTATAAGAAAATATTATTAAAAACTAATTGTTTGTTTATCTAATAGTGGTGAGAGTTAAAACGTCTGACTTTGGTGACTGGGAAATTGGAGAGAAATATGCAACAAGTATGATGCAGGTAAATATATCAGTTAATTTGAAACAAGAAGTATGATACAGATAAATCAATTATTTAATTTAGTGATTGTATGAGTAAAATATTATAAGCATGGCCCGAAATTTGATGACACGTCATCTTTTTTTTATCCCATACAATGCTCATTAGTTCATAAACACTGTTCAAGACCCCCCTGTAAAAATATATATGGTATAGTGGTTTTTTTTTGTTTTTGTTTTTTTGTCATTTTGAAAAAGGCCATAGTCGTATTTTCTTAGTTTGCGTCATTTTTACATTTTTAAGCTTTTTAGACAATTTTATGCATTTTTGAGTCATTTTAAAGCATGAATATTGAATAAGTATATTTGTTACTTCTATCATATTATTATTATTATTATTAGCACCGCGTCTTACTACCCGTTCGGGTTATACGCAGTTACTTCTATCGATACTCTACAAATGCATAAATACTCAAACATAATTTTTTTTTTAATCACACAGTTGTCTGAATGAGAAGATAATGTAGGCAATGAACTTTGTATCTTATTTGTTAGTATGGTTGTAAAATACACCTTCCTGTTGAGACCCTATAGGAGGAGGGTTGCGTTGAGTGGAGTTAGCTATTACTTCTGATCCAAATATTTCTGAATCAATATTATATTTAGTAAAACGCAAGTGTTTGGTTTTAAAGACTTTTCATCACATTTTACATTTTGTAACGTGCGTGTTTTATTTAGTTGTGTGCATTTATTACGAATTTTTGTTCATATTTTTTAGGTCCTTTTTGGAAAATTTGAAGTAATTTTTTAGAATTTTCAAGTCTTTTTTAGGTTTTTTTTAATCATATTTAGGTCAAAAAAATCTGGACCCTGGTCATAAATATGTTAAAAAGCTACGTTTCCAGCCGGATAAAATTTATTCAGAACTACTTAAATGAATCAAATATGTTATAAATTTCTAATACAACCGCTTGTTCAGGCTACATCCACCACTTTTAAGCTATTTTGATAATTTATTTATTTTAAATCAACAGAGAATCTATGTTTATAAACTAGTATAATAATAGTGCTGTATTTTGTCACTCCATTTTAGTACAAAGGTTATTGTATGGATTAGGGTACAGCCAGACTGGGCGAGTGAGAGAATAAAATATAAAATAGACCATTATGGTTGTAATGAGAAGTGGCCAGACTGGAGCGAGCGACCGAGCGTGCGTGTTCAAGCCGGGACAGTCTAGTTTACAGGCGCTGGGCAATATTATTGTACGTTATTGTATAAATAAGAATCACCATTAGCGTGGAGAGAGGATGGGAAAACCACAAAAATAAATCCCTTGTCAAAAACCACTCTCAGTTCACTGAGCCAAGATTCGAACCTTTGCCTCTTTGTCAACAACAATCGAAAGCTTTCTGCTAATCAGTTTGTCCACGAAGTCGCTCAGTTGCTCGCTAAGGGCTAAGGACGAGGATAGCCAGAGAAAATTGCTCAGCATTAGCATGGAGAGGGGATGGAAAAAAAACACTAGGATAACCACACTGAATGCACCCGGCTGACATTTGAACCACAATCTCCTTGTTACTGGTGAACCGGTCTATTACGAGCTCGCTTTAGACCACGTGACTACTGGGGAGGGTTTATTTATAAAGTGATATAAAGGTATAGCAGAATTTAGAGAAATATATTTCCGCTGAATGAATTTAACTTCGACTCACGGAAATTAGAGGTTTTTAGCATCGCATCTTACTATCCATTAGGTTATACGCTTATGTACTAATTACACTAATGTATTATAAATTAGGAAGGCTGAATTTAGAGGAAGTTATCAGTATTTACGTGAAGGTAGAGTGGAAAATCATTTAGGAAAAACCACAATCAGTATACCCAACCAGGGTGGAACCCTGATCTCCTCCGTCTTCCGCAATTTAATCTATAGCGAGAGTAGCACCTTAGACTATGAGGCCAGTGAGATGAGTGAAATTAATGTTAAAGAAGCTCAACACTACGTCCCCTTGAACAGTGACACACTCAAAAGGGGGTGAGGAAACAGTAGGGGTATTTTACACCCTTCTAAAAAGCGCTAATAATATTATAAATATAAAAGCCTAAAGCATGGGAAGTACAGCTCAAATATAAGACACTGAAAATGTATCAAAAGCTTAAACTATATTTTAAGACCAAGTTTACGAGTTAATATTTTTAAAAAAAGTATTCAGTTAAATACATTAAGCCAGTCCCTAAAATTCAAAAATGTAAAAAGGTCATAAATAAAAAAAATTGCATCACACCCAACAAAGCTTATTTTTGTGTGCACCATTGGTTCAAGTAATGTACTATATGTCTTACCAGGCGTTCAACAACTGGGTCTCTGGTTGGACGGACTGGAACTTGGCCGTTAATGAGGACGGGGGCCCGGCAACTTTCGGTAACAAGCCGGATATCTTCGGCTACAATGCCGCCATCATCGTGAACTCCACAGGGGACGAGTTCTACAAGCAGCCACCATATTACTTCCAGGCCCATTACTCCATGTTTGTTCCCCCTGGGTCTGTGCACATCCAGCTGACGAATCCCAACGACGGTGGTCTCCTACACGTCGCCTTTCTCACGCCAGAGGACACCGTAGTCGTTATACTCTTCAATAAGTAAGTACTGCTAATAATAAACTTGCTGTTTTGCTCCAAAAACTATGTTGTAAGTAATTACCCTTGGTAATATGCTAATACCCACTTGGTGGCTTCATGGTTTAAGGCGTTAGTCTCGCAGAAGACTAGACTGTCAACGACGAGGAGATTGAAGTTCGAATCTCGGTTGGGTGTACTGAGGATGGTTTTCCTAAAATAGTTTTCCATTCTCCATCAACGCAAATGCGGGTACATTTTCTATGACTATAATATTCACTATCCATAAAACTATTAGCGTTATAAGTACATAAACATATAACCCGAACTTGTAGTAAGACACGGTGGTAAAAAGTGCTAAGCTAATTATATGCCCTGATTAAACCTTGCTGAGCAAACTATTGGTTAAAAGATGGACAGCCATCTACTTAAGCATCAAATATTTATTGTAGGTTATTTTACTCTCTCACTCTGTACCAAGAGAATAAATTGAGAGTTTTTAATAACAAAGTACTGAGAAAGATATTTGGGACAAAGAGATGAACAAACAGTAAAATGGAGCCAATTACATAATGCAGAACATGGTTTGTATGCATCCCCAACCATATTAATACAAACAGTCTTGAGTGGGGTGATTGTGTGGCGAATAGTGTTGATATTAGTTGAAAAACCAGAATAAACAAGACGACATGGTTGCCCGAAAAGTCTACGGGAGGATCATTCTAAAATAAATTTGAAGTAGTTGGGATGTCAGCTTATAAAAAGGATAAATTGTCTCAGAAAAGAGTTTATTGGTGAACTTTACACTCTGCTAACCACGAAACTTCGAGTTAACCAAGGCCATGGTGTTAATTAATAAAGGTTTCATCATTATTTAGGAGAGTATGAAATTATAAGAATTTAAAACGTTCACTATTAGTTATCCTATTTAAAATATAAATATAAAGTTCTTCAAAATGTATTTGTTGAATGAGAAGCCAGTTTGATATTTATAAAAGTGTCACATTTATAAAAAATATATTTATAAATTTAGAAAAATGAAAAACATAACTATATGTTTTATATTCAAAATTCAAAATGATTCAGTTATTAGTTAATAGTTTCAATTATAACCTTTTACTTTCACTCGACTCCTCAAATATGAAAGTATTGTGATTGTAAAAAAAAAATCTTATTCTATATTTTGATGGACGTTTCATGACCACCTGAAATCTAAAAAAATGTTTTTGCGATGCCGTCTTTGTGTTATATCTCAGCCAAAAGCTGAAACCATTTTACCGATTGGGCTAAAGCTTTGGTACGTATCTATAGTTTTCACAAGGTTCATCAGAGGGATTTTTGGAATTCGATTTCCAACCCTAAAATAAGGTCAGTATACTTAAGAATGGAAATATAAAAAAATCAATATTCTCAAAATTTACTTTAAAGATTTTTATTAAAATTCATACATAGGCACTGTTTAACAATACAAACAAAAAACCCATCTCATTTTTCAGGTAAAATGACTTAAAGGGTACATTATATAAGCGTATATCTCCAATTCTGATCATATCTCCACAATACTTTTAGATAGTAAATAATTTAACATTTCAAAATGTATAACTAAGAAAAATAAAAAAACTTTTACTTGAAATATATTTTCATAGAACTAATAGTTTCTAAGTATTAAGATTTTTTTTAATGAAGGTGTTTTAGAAGGAGATTGAGTGTTACGGTTTTTGGTCGAAAAAGATTTTCTTCTTTACTCGATGTTTCTGTAACAGTTTAGGCCTATATTATTTAATTTATGCTGTAGATATTGGTGTTCTTGCTTTAATTGCGTTAATGCAACAATGTATATTCTTTTTGTTCACATATCTTACTAGTTTTTAAGTAAATGTATAAATCTTAGATAAAGGAGTGAGAAAGTCTGTACAGTGCATCGTTCCATTATTTTTTAAATTTTTCAGTCAAGATCTTGCTGTTCCTGTTGTGGTCAGAGATCCTGACCTAGGATACATCTCCCTCACGGTTGCAGAGAGAAGTATTAACACGGTCATCTACAAATAGTAATTCACCTTTTCAGAAATCGACTAAATTAATTCTATATAAATTCACTTTTCGGGTCAAAAATTATGCAATAGAAAGTGTTTTGTTTATTTGTGTGAAAAGAAGATTAGTTTGTTTCATCTGATCCACTATAAATAAAACCAATTTACAAAATCTATGTTACTTTGTTTTGTTTTTCCCCACGTCACAATTCTCGTATGTGTTACACGCATACATTGACTACTCTAATGGGACACGGATGGTTAAGGTAGAGTTTTAGAGGAAATGTATCCAAATTTACGTGAAAGATGAGTCGGAAACACTTTACGGAAAACCACCCTCAGTACACCCAACGGGAATTTGAATCTTGATCTCCCCGCTACTGGAATTAACGAGACTTAGCTGCTACAGTAATTTGCATGGCTTATTTGGTGCTGACTGACAGCTCACAGCTGACTTCTGACAGTCAACCTTTAGGTACAGTAGCCACATGGCTTATTTGGTGCTGACTGACAGCTCACAGCTGACTTCTGACAGTCAACATTTAGTTATGTACCTAAATTTTGACTGTCATATGTGACAGCTGCTAAACACATGTTTTTGCAGATCATATGGTTCGGCGTAGGGATACATAATTTGGTCTGGTAACTTTTCAAAGCCGTCAGCTGTGAGCTGTCAGTCAGCACCAAAGAAGTCATGGGGCTACTGTACCTGAGCTAAATGTACGTACAGCACACGCGGTTCACTGAAAGGATATTATGAAGGGTTAAATACTCTGAGCCCGTCACCAAACATACAGGTCTGAGTGGGCCGCGAGTACTTGCAATAGCCGCTTACTGGATGTAAATCATAAAGTGTAAAAAGAGGTTAAGACGTTTTAGAGTTCATGTCTGCATACCATGAAAATATGAATGACGTATTAACTAGCCTTGTTGATGTTGCTTTCAAAAATTATTAGCTAGAACAAGCAGAACCCTTCAATTATTTTTTTAAATGAACGTTAATTTAATTTCATCATGATAGCTTCCATTTAAAAACACGAGGAGAACCTTTACGTTACGTTAAATAAAAATTAAATGAACATTAATTTAACGTAGAGTTAATCCTGATCTCAGCGTATAGTTTGACTTGCAATGGCAGATTTGGACCTCGTCTCTAAACATAGTATTTCACCCTAACAGAGTTGTTCTCTTTTGGAATAAGGCTCTTTAAGAACTATTGATGAAATGTCATGACCCCTTTTGACTCAAACTTCCCTCATTCGCAGTCAGTTTTCTGTCCTGTGTCTGTCTGACAACCTTCACGAGAGGGCTGATATTGGACCGTAGGATAACCATTAAAGGTTGTGTCAGAGATACTGACTCACCTTGTTGAGTCCCATGTGGTTGTATTGCAAGTAAAATTTTCGATTCTGCGCACTCTTCCATGAACTTAATTATGATAATCAAAGATATGCGTGTATATTTCCCAACACTAATATCTCCATATAATATGCCAGTACAACTGTTCGGTTTTTTTTTCTATTTTAAGATTATATTCGAGAACAATATGGTACCGATGAAGTGTAAAACCCGGAGATTTATACAGTGGCTAAATTCAGCCAGCAAACTATTAAATAAGATTTCCTTTATATTTTGTTTATGCAATGTAACTATGTTATTGTTAATTCGATAGATCAGGTTAATACACATAATCACCGGATTCGATGCATAATAACCAACTGTTCTGGTGAATGTGATAAATTTTTCATGATGTAGTCAAATTATTCACATTAACATGTTATTATGTACAGTAACCAGCACCCTCTGGTTAAAATGATAAATATCAAGTTCGTGCAAGTTTGAACCTGTCTTAGTCATACTTATCTTTTATTGAGTGTGGGCGTGTGGTGTTATCTTAATGTGGAATATGTTCGTTTAACCTAACCTAACCTAACTCTCAGAATATTATAATTTATCACTTCAGCCAAACAGGTTTTGTTGTTAGGTAAAATAACCAGTTAAAATAATAAATTACATGTGTGTAATCACATAGGCTAATAGCATTTAGCCCTCACATACTATCTTTATTAATATAAACTATCTCCAAAATAAAAATAAAACAAGTCTAACTGAAATTATCTACTAATGGCGATACTGCTGTTGACTTACCAGTCCACGGCTCGCTGGGCAGCTTCGCTAACGGCGTCCGCTTTCAAATAATAAACTGTTATTATTATTATTATTATTATTATTATTGTGTAACGATTTCGTAGATTGTAACGACTTCATCGTTCTGGATAATTCATTACGTAAGACAAATAATTAAGTTAACAATAAATAGATTTATTGTAGAAAAACATAAATGAGATATAAGATTACAATAGTTATACAAAAGATTAATGCTGGTTGACAAATGAACGTGTAATATATAAGTTCAGGAAAACAAGTGTACATATCGTAGATCACGGAAAACTTTACGTTAAATAGAAGATGTGTTGGCATATAGCAAGTCCAAAATATAGGATTGTCTTGCAGCTACTCGGGTAAATAATAATCCAAGGCAGCATGGTCAAAGGCAGTAGGCTGGAAGAGCCTATTCACTATCAAAACAGCTGGGAAAGCGCCAGGCTATTCTGTCAGTAGGGTCTAAAAGGAAAACAGTGAAATAATTACCAATTACTACTGAAAGTTAACTGTAAATCCTATAAGTTTAGAGTTACTATTATGTATATAAATTGAACTATCTTGCTTGATTGTGACTTAAGAAAGTCCGGAAGATACATTCTGTAATGAATTATATGAGAAAGGTTTGCTAATTACATTGGTAGATGGCTAGCAAACAGGTGTCAACACCAAACAGTACTATGGCCGGTCCTTTTCCCAATAGATACTGCCAGAGCAATCAATAGTATATTTATACAATAACCCATTCCCTGGGGTACAACATTACTTTAGAACACACTAACGTTTAATACTTAGCCAATAGGAGCCAACGACGGGCTAAAAGTAAAGGCATTATCTGCGCGGACTCCATTATGTAAACTAGCGGAGTTCCGCGCTTTACCCACCCCAGCTAATACCACAGGCAAAGGGTTCCAACAAGAATGATTCAACCCATTGATCCAACTGGATCCAAGAAAACGGACTGACAACATGGTTGTAGCCATACATATATTAAACAACTGAACACGACGTCCATGGCGTCATGAGCAAACAGATTAGTCATAAGGACTAAAAAGAAAGTCTGTACTTGTGGAGAAAAGCAACCATTTAAGACTAGGTCCTTATTACCTCTGGAGCTCAAGGATCCTATATTTAAGCTATGTCATATGGACATAGGGATATCTTAGTCACTTTAACTAATATAAGAAGTCTGAAAGACTCTAGAACACATTAAAATCACTTTGACTACACCAACTAAGTCAGAAGAACACAAAACCAAAATCTAGTCAAATTGACTGAAATAAGAAATATAGAAAAATAGTCACCTCGACTATATAAACTAAGTCTGAAGGACATGACAAACACCATAGCCGCCAAGACTATATAAACTAAGTCTGAAGGACACGACAAACACCATAGCCGCCAAGACTATACAATTGAAGTCTTAAGGACATGAAAACAAATTCTAGTCTTTTAGACTAGACCCATAAGTCTGATGGACTTATTAATAACGCCTTGATACTTAGAAGATCGAAGAGTATTCCCCTCGACGACGTGGTGAGCCCCACGATCCAAACTTCATGGCGAGCTGGTACTTCTGTAGTTGATAGAGCGGCGACTCCTTCTACAATGATACCACGTGGCGAAGTACATTAAGTGAATCTGAGCGGCACTAATTATATACGATTTCTCTGACCAAACAGAAATAAAATTAATAAAACGTAAACACAGGCAAATGGTATAGGCGGTAACAAGGGGAGAAAGGAAAAAAAGGGGGGGGGAGGAAAAGACAGAAGTCCCAAGGAACGCTGCAAGGGCAGCAGTGCTCCTGTTATGGTGATTAAGTCTTGAAGGATATTATTACTAAATATGTCAATTTTAATTATCTTCTTTGGATTCAGCTATAGTATTTTTATAAGAATTCGTCTCGTGAGTGTTATTTTACACATTTGTAGTATTTCCTTCTTGAAAGCATGGTGGCTGTATCTAAGCCCATCCAGACATGGAAAGTAGATGTTGAAGCATATTATACCTAAATATGTCAACTTTAATTCTTTTCTTTGTATTCCGCTATAATAATTATTATCATAATTTAGTACTTTTATGTAGGATCGTGGTGTGGATGTCAATTTTACATAATTGACATGCTACAATTAGTATTAGTATTAGCGCCACATCTTACTACCCGTTCAGATTATACCCACTTAAGCTAATATGTAATGGTAGGGTGATTGTGAGATGAAATGGAGGACTTACAGTTTAACGTGGGATCCGAACCTAGGTGGAGGCCTAGCATTCCTCACATTCACAAGTTGTGATTAATACACGTCTTGTAAGAGGTGAATAAAGGGTTTGGCAATAAGATGAATCTGTGCCAGGACCGAGGATTGAACCCCGGACCCCCAGCACTGAAGTCCGATACCTTACCCCTATACCACCAGGTCACCAAAATAAACTGTTCCGATTGAGCAACGTACTGTACATCAAAAACAAACAAAAAATAGCACTGTCTAAGCTGAAATCAGTGAAACGCGCACCGACTCAATTCTTCGCCCACCGCCTTTGTGGTTTCAATTGGAGGGATCTGCCACGCTATTTATTGGTCGCCTTCCCCGACTTCCTTTCCTTTGTTTTGGGCTAATTTAAAGGCGTATAAATAAGGGTGTCCTGCATATCCTGTTTGTTCTCTCCCCTAGTGACGTATAGGTCTTCTTTCAACAACAACTACGCTTCGATATTACGGATCCAACGAACACCCCCGCTTGAAGAATATGGGACGTCTCGACAGAAACAATGTAAAATATATTTAGAATATTCTTGATTGACCCAGGACTTGGCGTATGAATGACTTAGTATTTAAAATGTTATAATATGGTTTGTTTTCCGTGATGGGGCTTCTTTAGTAAAATAATAATATTTCTGCAACCATATCTTCTGCTTGTCGTCTTGAGGAGCAAAGGCATTAATTAGCATTAGCTTTCTGCAGTCACATCTTCTATTTAGCTTCCAGAGGAACATATTGGGAGGTCAGTAGTAGATCTTCCTATAAGAAATGTTGGTAGTGCTTGACTGTCAAACGATCTTAAAGAACAAACAGTTTTATTAATCAGTTTCCGAAAGTAACATGAAAAATGTTTACCAAGAAACGGGGCTGGGAATGTGTTTTGTTGGACGTGAAGGATATTTTTTTTTTGGATACCACATGTGCGATTTCAGACGAATTAAAAAATATGTGAATTAGTTATGTATTAATTTACTGTCGTACTTTTTTAATGCCCATCTTTGTGAAACGGTTAACTTTAGAACAAGGCTTGTTATAGCTTTTTTTAAAAGAAAACTACTCCTTTCAATTAATGATTCTGATAATTATTCGCCTAAATTTAATTTTACTGGCTCTTAAGCCTGAATTTTAAGGGTTCCTATTTCAGTTCTAAGACTCACAACAGCTCCACGACATAATAATAGCTATTACCTCATTTCGGTTACGACGTGTAGACAGCCTCCTATGGTGTACCCTGGGCAACGTTCTGTGTCAACAGAGCGGCTAGTGTGCGTGTATATATATATATATATATATATATATATATTAACTATCACAGATTGATATACAGTTCGAAAAATCTACCGGTTTAGTTGATAAAAACCTTCTTTGTGAATTAGTTTAGTTAATTTATTATGATGTTCTTAAATACAGTTCTATCCGATTAAAAATAATTGATTTTTTTAAAGTGTTAATAAAGTTTTATGATACAAAGGCAACACGAATAATTGAATTGTTCCAAATTTATAAAATTGCAAAAATAATAACAATAATTTGGGCGCACTGCGTCTTAATACCCATTGGGTCCATCCGAATAATCAAAGTTGTGTGGTGTAGTGTGGTGTGGTGTGGTGTGGTGTGGTGTGGTGTGGTGTGGTGTGGTGTGGATGAGGAAAGTAAAATTTATAGGAAATATATCTGAATTTATTTTGAGGGATATTGGGAAACTATTGAATAGAAACAACCCTTAGTACACACGATCAAAATTCTAACTCCAATCTCCCCGTCACTGGCAGTCTAATCTATTATACCTGGGATCACGTGTCAACTGATGTGTTCTGAAATTGCATATATATATTATATACAAATATATATATTATAGATATATTTGATATTAAACTATATTAAAGATATGATAAACTTAAATATATAAAATTATTTCAACTATAGATCTATTGAAGAAAAATAACATAGCAATTGAAAAATATACTACAAAATAAGTAGTCCATGGTAAAATACGATTAATACTGTTAGTAAAAAACAACTTTTCATAACTAGTAACCAATGAATTTCAACAAACTCTTCAAAAGATAATACAATATAATTAAATGATTGATTAAGTAAGGCATTTAAACAATACACACAAAACATAACCTTAAGTAGATCTATTAATGTATTTTTGTTGCTATGGAGTTAGGATTGAACATTTTAATCAGATCTCAAGACTAATGTTTTGTTGAAACACATAATCTAATCAGTAATCATACCACTTTTGTTTTGATTTTATACAACTCATCCAAAAATGATAAAAACATTCTCGTCATCGTAATGGAAAAAAAATAATTTTGTAATTTAGTGCTAGTGGAAACTATGAAACCATTTATTTTTAAAAGTTATTATTTACATTTTATTGCGACTGAATAATTTATAAGACACTCTAAGCTTCTAAACACGAATAATATCTCAAATGTAAAATAAAGCATGTCGATATAAATTATTTTGTTTAAAATAATGTTTAAATAAACACCGAAAGACGTATATTTCTGTAATGAAATAGATTTTTCATTTCATAATAATTCAAATCAAAATTCCCTAACCTTAATATATTTCAACTTAATGAATAATCTCAGAACATAAAACTAAATGCATCCACATGTGTTAGGAAATCTTCTCACACACCTGGGTTATCACTTATTTATTTTTTATACTTACAACCAATCTCTTGTGTTCACAGTCCCCCCACCCCTATTGCAAATAGGCCCCTACCTGTGAAACATAACAACTTCAAGAACCGTTTCATTCTCCCCCCCCCCTCCCCTTCTGGAAGATAACCGAAGCAAGATGCAAACAGGGCGATATAGAAGGAAATGAAAGAAGCCCTTAGAATGAACATATGCCCGAAAAGAAGCCTCCTTTCTTCATTCAATTTCCAGCCTTACGTTGGAATAGTCCGCGACATTTTGATCTCCAATTTTCACTTGATCTAAGCTATCAAGTTTAAGCTTCCGCATCTATTGTTCAAACATAATAAATCTGGGCCAATCGTTTCTATAATTAAATAAAAATCATTTTCTTCAAAGTAACTGATCTCAAATATAAGTAATATTAAAACCTGACCCTTGTCATCATTACGCCGGATCCCAAAGAAGATATACAACGAGAGACTAGACGACCAACATATCACTAAAACATCCCTGAAAACATCTCTCTACAACGTGACTTCCCGATTAAAATACTAGAACTTTACAGCGATAAGTTATTTCATATCACAAATTGTTGTGGATATTTTAATTTCTACTTATTTAAAGTGCCCTTAAAGTCATTTTCATGAGAAAACAAGAATTGCCATTTTATTTGTAACGTAAACAATGCTTTGGATCCAAGTTTAGTAAAATCGTTGAAGCGGATATTTAGAAAATTGATTTGATATATTTTTGACCTTCAGTAAACCACCCTTAGTTTTAGGCTTAGATATCTAATTCCAAAAACTCCTCGGAAGGAGCTTAAGCAAACCCTAGGTACCAGTTTTAGACAAATTGATCAAATTGTTTCTGCTGTTGGCGGAGATACGGAGAGACTGATGGCAGCCCAAAAACAACTTTATTAGTTTCAATGGGCCATGAAATGTCGACATTTATCAAAATCTCGAGTTCAATTTTTTTTATTTTTTTTTTTTGACCATCACAATATATCTTCGAGGGGTCGAGGGAAAGTAAAAAAGTATTTAATTAAAGTATAATTTACTGTTTTTCAATAATAAAGCTACAAAAATAAATGAAAATATGTTATCTCAATAAAAACATTTACAGACCTTACCTATCAATTAGCTCAAATTCATTTTCATCAAAGCAAAATAAGGTATTAATTAAAAAAATATCATAATTTATTAAAAACACGTCAAATAATATATTACTAACGTTAGCTAATGGAAGCTCTGGGTTTGTTTAAAATAATATAATGTTTATACTCGGTTCAAATTAAGCTGAGTCGAAAAAATAAAAGTGCCTCAATTACTAAATTATGTTCATGTTTTACCTATTAAATACGCCAAGTACCCATTGGGACGGTCTAAGGCATTAGATTTTCATGGTAGATACTTGGCTAATGTTGACATTTGAATCCTGGCCAAGTGTGAGAAGGAAAGGTGGGGATAGGGTGGCTCATATAGGTTTATGGAGTTTTCCCTTTCTCTCTCTAAGATATTAACTATTTATTATTTACAAGCCATTATATTTATCACCAACCTTTATATTAAGTCATTCATTGAAAATATTTTATATGTAACATAATAACTAAACAAAATATAAATATAAGCTATAGATACATAGAGGTACAGCCAGAATATGAGCCTGTTCGTTGAGTGGATGAAGAGGGGGCCGGGGGTGACACTATGCAAGGACAGTGTGTTGCAGAATGCAGAACCAACAAGAGCAACACAACTGTCCTCGAATGAAGTCATAGTAGTTGATATGCTTAGGGTCATGTAGCCTAAAGACATTTGGCCCAAAGTTATTAAACTTTAAGTCATTAGGAACAAAAATTGAAACCGATAGTTTAACTCTAACCTTACCAGCAGAGTAGACCTAGATCTAGAAAGCCTGAATTTGACTATAACCTTAACAAAATAGTAGCCTAAGAGCTAGTGAACCTGATTATTAATATAGTATAAACAATGTTTATATGGTACATTAAGCTTAGGCCTACATTTAATTATTGTTATCACACTATAAAACAAGCTTGAGTATATCAATTTTGATAAGATACCTTTATGTTCTATAAAATGTTATTAAAAAGACATTTTAATTAATTGTAATATTATTTAATATTTCAGGAGAGTGTTATCCAACCAATAAAATACCTTTTTACTCTGACTGTGTAAGCTAACTAGTTATTATATAAATTATACATTACATAACTTATGGCCCGCATTACATGCACACTTTGGTTTCAACATGTTAAAAGTAATCAAAAATTAATTTTCTGCATCCAATCAAACACAAGCATAAATCAGGTAGCAAATGACGTTGGCAATAGCACTTACAAGAAAGTCAATTACTTCGGCCAGAAAAGGCATAAGGGGAGAGCTTCAGAAACCAATCGAAAGATTGATTATAAATGTTGAACATATAACTCTGACAGCACTGTATGTTATGTTTATTTAAAAGGGTAAGATGAAATTACACGTAAGACATTGGGATCCCTAATGTCTGTATTGTAAAATATATGGAATGACTTTTGTAAATTTAGTATATAAGCCACGTTAGCAAATAAAAAAAACTTCGATTCTTCTTTATTATTTTTATGTCATAGCTTGTGTGGACTTAGTATTTTAGACTCTAGGACGTCTAATTATGGAAAAAAAGTCAAGTTATTCCAAAAATTTGAAAATAGGGTTAATGTAAAGATTAATCCTTAAATGTGAAAGTAAAAAGCCTGTTAATAAATTATTGGATTTAATGTAAAAATAAAGGAATATTTTGAAAGTTCATGAGGGAACCAAATTGGGTGAGAGTGTCGAAATCCATACTGCTGAATCACTAGTCACAGATCCAAGTATTAGTAATGTCAAAGAAGCAATTAAGAAGTTAATAAGCCATAAAACTCCAGGCTTAGATTCAATTCTAGCATAGTTAATAAATGGCGGAGGTGAAATGTAAGTATTATAAATTCATAAGCTGCCATGTTCCATATGGAACCATGAGGTATTACCACAAGAATGGAAGGAAAGTATTATAGTACCCATTTTAAAAGAGGGAAATAAAACAGAGTGTAAATAACTATGGAGGTATCTCACTACAACCAACATGCTGTAAAATTGTATCTAACATATTCTAATGAGATTGACTATACGAGTATATGTAGAGGAAATAATTGAGGATCATCAGTGTAAATATCAACGAAATAGATCAACAACAGATCATATTTTTACTATTTGACAATTATTAGGGGGGGGGGAGTGGGAATGCAACATTACAGTTCATCGATTATAGTGAGATTTATAAAAAAAACTATGTTTCATTTAAAAATTATATATATTAAATTTTTGCACCCAAAAACCATGTCAAGCTAAATGAGGTATGTTTGACTGATATGCGTGACAGGCTACGGGTTGGATGTCACTTATAAGATACTTTCGAAATACATAATTGATTGAAACAAAGAAACAAAGGGTTGAAATTAAACAGTACAATGCAGCTATTAGGACACACTGATTATTTAGCATTTTGGACAGTAGTAGGGAATGTGTGGCAATAAATATATAAATTTTACTAGAAACTAATAAGGAAATATATTTAGAATGGAACGCTAAAAATACTAAGTATATGATCACACAGATAACACAATGGGGACGATAATTTAGACATTTCTTCAAGCGAAATATCATTTGACAGGTTTAATGAGTTTAAATATTTAGGAATAATTTTAACTAGCAATAATGATGTTTGATTGGAAATTAGAAAAGAATACAGTCGGGAAATTCATGCTATTACTCGACCAGTAAGCTATTGTCATCTCGCCTGCTTTCAAGGAATGTAAAATTCCGGATATACAAAACAATAATTATTTTACCTGTTCTTTATGGCTGTGAAACGTGGTCTCTTACCTTACATGAGGAAAAAATATTTAGAGTGTTCGAACACAAGTTGTTTAGGAAAATATATTTGGTCCAAATAGGGATAAGGCTACTGGGTAGTGGAGGAAGCTACATAATGATGAGTTATATACACTGAATTAATCACAAGACATTGTTAGGATAATCAAGTCTCGTAGATTACGATTGGCAGGACATGCAACGCGAATGGAAGAATTTAGAACCATGTTCAGAGAATTTACTATCAAACTTAATGGGAAGAGACAATTTTGGAAGCCCTAGACGTAGATGTAAGAATAACATTAGAATGGACCTGAAAGAGATAGGGTATAATGAGGTGGACTGGATAGACATAGCACAAAATAGGGATAGGTGGTATACTTTTGTAAGTGTTACAAGGACTTTCGAGCTCCTGATGCCATAGGCCTAGTGTAAGTAAGTGCTAAATTTAGAGATTTACATGTATATATATATATATGTATATATATATGTATATATATGTATATATGCTTCTATACTATAGCAGTGTCCGTATCTGTTATTGAAAAGGTACGTTATTGAAAAGGTGTTGTAGTTTTCAGGGGAAATTAGAATTGCCCTTCATTAAGAAGAACCCGCTATTAAGAGGTGTCCGTTAGGGTAGGTTTCAATTTATATTATATAATTATATATACACGCATACATAATAGTAAATCTAGCTTTTATATTATCCTAAAATGGAGCTTTGAATCTTCAGCCGGATGCGTTTGTTTGTGTTATGTAAAGGGTTTTTTCACCGTGTCTTTGTACCCGTTCGTGTTATATACATGTATATTATCCACAAGGTAAAGTTTAGAGAATATTGGCTATATACAAATTGGTATGTTTCGTGTGGTGAAACATTTAGGAAAATAAAATCTCTGGTTTAGCTGACAGAGATTGTGATTTCGAGCTCCCCGTCACTAACAATCCAGACTAAAGTGACGTCGGTGCGTTGTCCAAGCTGCGACAGTTACCGGTGACTGCGGATGGAGTCACTCTGCTACGGCCACAACAGACCGTGGCGACACTATAGCTGCATGCGACAGTCACATGGGGTGTTTTCCAAGAACGCGACATGAGTCGCAGTCACCGATCGATTTCGAAAATGGATGAGAGTACAGGTGATCCAAGTGACAGAAACTTTTTTGATATTTTCAGTGAGGAAGAAGATGATGAACCAATTTAAAGTGGTTGTACAGCAGACTTAAGGTGAACACATGCATGTATGCATGTCCTTGTACTTCGGATGTTTTAAATTGTATACGCATGGATGTTGAGATACTAGCTCACACAGCCCCACATCCTGCGAGTGGGTCATTAGCACCTCCTCTTCTCGTTGTTTAAACATTTTTAAATATATTAACACACAAAATTCCGTAACAAATACGCAATACGCAATGTCGCTACAACTATAGCACTGTCGCTGTGACTAGCCGCAAGGCCTGGTAGCTCCACCAGTGCTGTTTGTGACCCGTCCTGCTATCACTTAGTGTCGCAGACCAAACTTACAATGTGCATGCGTGAAAACTGTGACTCTTGTTACAGCTGCAGGTAACTGTCGCTTGGACTGGCCACACACCAAATGCAAAATATGATTCGCAACAATTTGTTTCGAGGCAAAATTTCGCACCACGTTGCACTTGGTGTACAGACGTCTGAGATATTTTGACTCGCAACAAGCTATAATTGTCGATTTCCCACCATTTGTAAGTGTGCAGTCAAAGAGTTGAGTACAGTGTCTAGTTGGCACTTAAGAACATATATAATTTGTGCAGTTAGATGACTATGATGACTAATGAGGAAGCAGACGTAGCCATTCTTTTAAGGTAATTCATACAACTTTTTGACGTGCAACCAGAAAAAGAATATTAGGTTCACCCAATAAATAAAAAAGATACATTAAAGGGGTTCGGTGGGTTGGTATTCCATAAAAAATACTCAATATTTTTATTATTATTTAATTTTCTACAGCATTTTAACCTCAGATTAAGATTTTTTTTAATCCAACAAATAGGAAGAGTTATACCGCTTTTAACTATATGACATGTGGCGCGGAACATAGTTTTACATATATTACTCACTTTTGCTTTTCTTCCTTACCTAACATCAAATTTATATATTTTCTTAGCTATCTACAACATTTTATACCATGTAGCTATTTTATAAGTATACATTTTTTATAGGTTGGCATTCTTGTGGTTTTATGAATACATTTTATTTTCCCTCCCATTTGTTTATAGAAACAAAAATTATATTGTCATCCTTAGTGAGTTTATGTGCTGTTACTAAAATTTACAATATAATTCATATAAATTTGTTTACACATTTGGTATTTATATTGCTTACATATTACTGTAGATGGGAAGAAGAAAAGCTCAAGGGTGTCCATGGAGACAGCTGTACAGCCAATTTTATTGGGTCCATTGGAGAATTGGAAGTACAGGGAGCTAAATATTTTTTAGAAGATTTGAGCCTTTGTATAATGTAAAGTATAAATATGACTTGGGGATAGGGATTCCAGTGCCTTCACTGGAGTGTTAGAAGATATGGCATATGGAGACGATTTCAACATCAAAATAATGGAATGTGTAGGCAACGTGCAAAAGCGTATGGCAACTCGTCTTCGAGAACTAAAATTAAATTAAGTGGAAGAACGTTATTGCTGATGGAAAGACAATTGGTGGAAGAAATCACCTCATAGATTAAAAGATATTGGCTATTCATAAATATAATGACTTAGCTGCTAGTTGAAACTCTGGAAACCTTGAGAACATACAGAAAACAGTTTAGGGTGAATATTTTTACTTGATATCACCAAATAAAAATAACCTACATGGGATTTGTGAAAAGGGCGAAGAGAGTTGGTGTGAACGTGTAAATAGCAAAAATCAGTGGCTAAAAAGAACCATACAACCACGATGAACACTTGGATATTCCACAGGCAATTATGAGAGATATAAAGCCAATTTTCAAAGATCTGGATAATCCTACATTTCTAGCAAAGTTACTACACGGCAAAAGCCAGAACACAAATGAGCTCGTGAATGGGGTAATTTGGTCTCGATTACCCAAAACTGTTTTTGTTGGGTATAAAACCATGCAATTTGGGGTTTATGAAGCCATATTATCGTTTAATAAATGTAATATCACAAGATGTCATGTTTTAAAAATGCTTGGGATCCCTGTAAGCCAAAACACTGCATCGGCTATGACTTTACTCGACAAAACGTGTGTGCAGGTAGGTGAATAAATGTTGTCTCAAATTCAAAAAAAGGCCAGACAGCGCAATGAAAGTACTAAGAGGAAACTGGAAGAAGTTTATATTAAAGACGAGGACACAGACAAACCATTTTATATAGATGGAATCCATTAAATAAATGTTAATTTGGTAAGCATTGTTAAAATAAAGTTTAAAATGCTTTTTCTTAAAAGTTGATTTTTTTTAAACAAATGCCCCAATATCTCAGAACCTAATGATGTTAATTACTTCCAATTTTTATCACTAGTTTGTGTAATGTATATGAAGGGTAGATTTTTACAATTGGACTGTAAGTTTTTTTGTTTTAAGTTTTTAAGTTGATTTTTTCCTTAGAACATTACAAAAAAAATCTTAAACAAAATTTAGAAATTATTTTAGAAAAAACTCGTGTTAAAATAATAATAGAGTACTAAGTAATTACACACAAAAATTTCAGCCAAATATATCCAGTGCTACCAAAGGAAACGGGTCTCAAATATGTTAAATCTAACATGGGGAAGATACAACCTATTGAACCCCCTTAGCATTGTAGTTGAATTCTGTTTTTCAAAATGATTAAAATATTATCATCACCAAAAATCCACAAGTTATTTGGGGCCTGGTACCAGCGCAGTTCAAAATGTCTCATGTTTTGTCACGAGACGTAAATGAAAGAAGCTTCTCCTTGTGTCGCAAGCAGTGTTCGGCGCTTCATAGAATGAATGGTACAGCAGTCGAGACGTATGCAGCACGTTGCACATGAACCTTACAGTTTACCATATACTCACCGGTTCAACATGCCTTATACTGTAATAATACGGCTTTCTCAAATACTTTCGCTTACAATTCTTCTCACTGTTAGAGATAAACCTGAGCGTAATTTATTACATTTGATTCATTGTATATTGAAAATATAAAACTATGTTACTCTCCAAATTAAAAACTGACAACTAGACACGGGGGTCGAACCTGGAATCTTTGACTTAGTTCACCAATTGTTCTAACCACCAAGATATCCAGGAATCATCCCGATTGCAGGGCCATTCTTAGCTCATATTTTAAAAGGCAGTCTGTGATGGATGTGTGGAAATCGTCGCAGCCACCTTCGATTCGGGAGGGCTTTATGATGCCAAATGTACAATGATAACTGTACAAAAATGTGCATATTATGATAGATTGATTATCCAAGCTATTGCATTTGATTATTACGGTTATAGCTGCATCTAAATTACATATTATTTAAATTGAAAAATTATACCTGGACACGGGAATCGAACTCGGGATCTTGGACTTAGTACACCAATATTCTAGCCACTGAGCGATTCTGAAGTTATACCGTACGCAGGGTCATTCTTAATTCATATTTTAAGGCCGAATCTGTTATGGACGTGTGGAAATGACCCTGGACACGTGCTCATGCCACCGATTCCAAATATAGAAGTTGTAGCACCTTAAAGTTGGTGATCCTTATGGGCTAGTTTCAAGTTAAATATAACTTTAAAGTTAATATTTTCCAAATTTCTAGAAGATCCAAGTTCTACACCTATGTATGGTTACTCTAGACACGTAATGCTATAATTCCTATCATTTGTTCTCTTGAATAATAGAATTTCCACTGATTTTTATATCCCTATTGTGAAGAGGTCGGTTAGGATTCAAATACCGATCAGATAGACTGAGGGTGATTTTTTTCCTAAATAAATTCCTACTGTTCCCTCACATAACTGAGGGTACAATTATCATAAATGTAACGTTCTTAGCCCTTACCCGGTTGGTGTGGATAAGTGAAAATCCTAAAAAGGTAATAATACTGGAATATATGTTCAATTTTAATTTAAAAAGCTTATAAAATGTCGGAATGGTTTGAACAATAATACTACATTTAGAAGTTGGGTGTTGCTTGAATTTTATTTTATTTTATTATTCGGTAAGAGCTCATCATAATCCCAACCAACCCTCTAACCACCCCTATCATTTGTCCGCGACTGCTTATTCAGTATATCCGCAGCTACCCTCCATATCTGAAGGCCGTATCCTCTATCCGCAACCCGGGGAGAAATGTTATACTTACTTCTTCTTTTGGGTAAAAAAATAGTTATTGTTAGTACTGTATCTAAGGAAAGGAGTGTTAAAACTTACAATACACCTATCTTTAAAGAGGTTCGTATTTAATTGATTGATTGCATGCTCTTTAACAAAACAATAATATCTCTACTTGGGAAGACACACTCATTCAACTTTGATCTTGTTATGTTATGTAAAGCAAACATTCTCACATATGGATGTTTATCTATGTATATAAACACTTAGAAACTTAATCAAACATAGCTATATATATAGCTATGTTTGATTAAGTTTCTAGTGTTTACACTGCAGTTGGAGCACAAGTATCGGCTGAGTATTGAAACATGAACAGAGTTATTCTCTCACTTCTGGGATTCAGCCTTGTTGGTAATTAAGATATTTTATTTTGAAGAAAGGGGGCGGGGAAAGACTTCTATACGTAGTATCCATATGAAATGTAAGCTTATTTACACTAACAGGGTGGGTACGAGGAAATTAAAATTCTAGAGGAAATGTACCTAAATGTGTGTGAAGGTAGAATGGGGAAATGATCTGTAGGACTAGGGGGGACTAATTAAATAATCTACCAAGATTTAAACCCCAACCTTCCCATCGCACAGTACGGCCAAAACCTCGAGTGAACCTTGATTCAAACAAAATTGGTATAGGCCTACAGGAGTTTTAGAGGTCGCTGAATACGAATCCAAAGTCAAAATTACTTTAAACAAAATGGCGAATCCAATATGGTGGCCACATATTTGAAAAATATATCAAACCATGTTTAAAACTAGTATATGGTGGTTTTAGGGGTCTGTGATTATGAATCTAAAGTTAAAATCATTCTAGACAAAATGGCGGCCACATATTAGAACAAGATACCAGACTCATGAAAATTGATACATGGCATTTTTCAGTCATTGATTCCAATTCTCTGATCAGATTTTGTTTATTAAAGTAACATTTTTAAATACTACGTTTTTACGGGGATGTGACAAGTAGCATCCTAAGGTTTCATTTTATAATTTTATTTGAGGTATCTGAAGTGCATTTTCTGAATCGAGTGATGAAATCAGCACAATACTTTGTTACTATCTTAAAACTTGAAACTACTCAACATCCCCGTCCATTAGCTTATCAGGCTATGAGAAAAAACCAAATGTGTAACTTAAAATAAAAGTTCCACGGTGTCAGGAATTGAACCTAGTGTCCCTAAATTAGTAAAGAAACACGCTATCGATTGAGCTAAGCTGTCGCACTATCTGCTGATTGAATAGATCTATAAATCATACCCTTGTAGTATTCTTGGTTTAGAAAGTAATAATAATAAGGTAACCAATAATTATTTGAGGAGTATGTGTTTTTAACATATAAGTAGTAATGCAGCCTACAAAATACATCATTTATTTGTTCTTGAAATTAACTTGGAAGGAGTAATAACTGTTGGCTTACTGCAAAACATAAATGTTTAGAATATGTTTGAATGTTAACTGCACTAGAAACTGTCAGTATTTTGCTAGTGAATGACTTGATGAAGTGAATAATGTGATCCAACCCTCCTTTTAGACACGCGCTATTTAACTATTTTACTGTCGGTGACCTGGCGGTCTAGGGGTAAGGTGTCAGACTTATATGCTGGCGGCCGGGGTTCAATCCTCGGTCTCGGCAAAAATTTATCTTATACCAAACCCTTCCTTCGCCTCTGACAAGACATCTTGTGAATGTGAGGAATGCCAGGCCTCCACCGTGGTTCGGATTCCACGTTAAACTGTAGGTCCTCCATTTCATCTCACAATCACTCTACCATTACACATTAGCGTAAGTGCGTATAACCCGAACGGGTAGTAAGACGCGGTGCTATTAATAATAATAATAACTATTTTACTCAATACGCGGACATTCACGGCCAGCCAGCACACACAGAACTAACTATTTATTAATATGTTTGAGTGCCAGGAAATCTTCACTGTTTCTTGGGTAACCTTCATATATTCAATCTTAAATCAATAGGACAAGGAAAGAGTGTTTAAAGCAATTTTTGAGGGTAGGTTTTTTGTTTTGTTTTTTTAGCACCGCGTCTTACTACCCGTTTTGGTAATACGCCTAAGTACTAATTAATCTAAAGGGTTAGGAATTGGAAAGATTAAAGTTAGAGGAAGGGAACCCGCATTTGCGTGGAGGGAGAGTGTAAAACCACTTAGGATAAACTACCAGAGTTCACCCGAGCGATATTAGAAACTCATTCTCCACATCCTTGTCAGTCGAGCTAAGCAGTAAACTAGCGCGTTTGCTAACTACGCCACCGGAGTGGGTCTGAGAGTTGTTGATAATCTCAGTTTGGTAAAAACAGTATTGATTGAACTTAAAAAAAGAAAGCCCCGAGTTAATAATAGATTATAGACCAGTGTGATATCTGCTAGAAACACTCACAAAATAAAATATTTAATATCATATATTAAACAAAATTACAAAGTAAAATTAATATTCTAGAAAATACGGTATATGATATATATTAAACTGCTTCGGTGTTCATGCGGACCAAAAAAAATTATATGGTCCATTTTCAGTGATGGATGAAACAGGGTTCTAGTCCTGGCCGGGAATACTGAGACACGTTTTCCTAAACTGTTTCCCAACTTCCCTCCAAGCAAATGTGGTTACATCACCTTAAATTTGTATCTTTTTAATCACTATAAACCAGTAATTAGTAGTAAATATGGTTGAAATAGTTAAGATTATGTTACTTATAAATATTCTCCTATAGTTCACTCTATATTTTACTATCCCCTTCACGGAAGAACGGAATTTCAGCTTCCGGCTGAACCACAAAATCCATTATAGCTAGGCCTGTCAGTATTTCCAGGGACTCACAATAAAACACCTTATTAAACTAATGTTTAAGCCTGCCTGTATATAACAACTACGTAAGCCTAGTTAAAAAAAATTACACTGTAATCGCTTATAGGGTTATAAATATCCTAGATAAAATATACACAACATCCATCATAAACTTTAACAGGGATTCGAACCCCAAAACCTAGGTCTATCATACTACCATTTTCCCGGTTGATATCCTATAGAATATAAATAACTACGGAATCAGTTGTTGACATATATCCGGCTGGTCCTTCACCGAGACTCAAAACACCAAACATGATTAAATCATGCTAAAACTTGCTTGAATAAATATTCTACAAAAAAATACATTTAAATCGGTTAAGTGGTTCCATAGATATATACAAATATCCGGCTGGCATTTCACCGGGACTTACACCAATACACCCAGTTATAATCACTATACTAAAAAATGCCTGGATAAATACACTAACTAATAATAAAAACTACCACACAGTAATTGTGATGTTCCATAAATGTATACAAACATTCGACTGGTCCTTCACTGGGACTCCCACCGAAACACCTGATTATATACAAATAATGCTAAAGCCTGCCTGGATATTGATCCAGTACAAAAGTAACAACCACACCGCAATTGGTTAAATGGTTCAGGAGATAAATGAATCCGGCCGTATCTTTAAAAGAAAAACAAACCCTGACTGTATGTATGTGAAATCCTCTCCTAGGAGACATCAAAATGAATAGAAATAAATGCACCGCAATAAGATATGAAATTCCAGGTATCCTTAGCTATAGACAGATACTCTTAAATATAGAACAGAACTATAATACATTTTAACATAAATATATTTATATTCTAAACCTTAAAAAAGTAGAAATATTATGTAAAGTGGTTTTAAACTCGTAAAACAAAACAATATTTTTCCTTGCTTTTCAATTATCATTTAAGCCTCCTCACTCTGATATTGTATTATTACTTGCCTACGACATGGCCAGTTTTATTGTTTGGATTTCCAGAATTGATTTAGTAAAAAACAGATTTGACAAAAATAATCACAGTTAACATTATACTTTAAATTTATTACAAAATGATAATAATAATCAACGCAAATTTTAATAAACCACACCTTTACTTAATCAAAGTATTAATTATTAAAGCGTTTTACATATAGTTATATTATAGCCACTATGGTAACATTAAATAAAGTATGGAATTGAACTATGCTCCCACAAAGTTATACACAGTCATAATAACTTTGAAGAAACAAATAAATTCACTTTTATAACTAAAATATGTCCAATGGATGAGATTTTATCAATATTTATTTTTTGTCCACCCGGAAATAATATAAAATATTTTAAATTAGGATTGGGACCCTTAAATTACAGAAGTTTTTTTCTAAACTCAGCTTCTTACATATAAAGTAAAAATCTTTTAGAGTTAATATGTTATTTACATTACATGTGTGAAATATAATAATTAATCATTAATAAATTTATAATTGCCAAGAAACAGTAATGCAGATTCTGGAAAAGGCGAGACTTGCTTTATGTTACCACGTAAAACCAATCAATGTGGGCAACAGTGCCCAAATAACGTTTGACGTGGTTAAACTTTTAATAGCTAAAAAAAATACCAGCCCGTATGTTAATGAGAGCTAACATAATTAATTAACTTAGTATCTAAATATTAGTTATTGATTTTATCATTATCAGAACAATAAAGTAAAATTAATTTATTAAATCAAACCATTCGGGCATCGCTAAAAGACATAACCCCTCCACCATTACTCCTTCCCAACAGTCAATAAATAATTTAACGACTTAAGGCCTTCTCTAATTTAGATGTTGGGCGTAGCTAGGCAAACTATTCTGCACTTATGTGTGGAGGAATATCATACCTCGCGGGCTCACTGAATTAGAAGTTGCTACCTTTCAATCTCGACGGAGTGTACATGAGAGATTTTTGGGCTTCAGAAATATTTCAGGTGACAGAACAGCGGAAGCACTATATAGCTATGTTATAAAATGTATACAGGAGTATGGTTGTGAACAAAAGTTGATTGCACAAAGCTACGACGGGGCTCTGGTCATGACTGGGTACTTGACTGGATTGCAATCCAAAGTAAGAGATAAATCTCAGAATGCAATTTTTGTACACTGCTTCACTCACCGGTTGAATCTTGTATTGTCGCAGGGCGTGCTCTGGATGAAGAAATGACGAAATGGATTTCAAGAGTAGCCTCTACACGCTGGAATTATAATTCTAGATTGGTTGAAACTGTTTACGAGTAGCCTATAGGAATCAACTAATTTCGTTGTTTGTCAATATTACAGATCCAGAGGGAAAATGGGATCAAGAAGCGCACATTGCTGCCCGTGGATTCAAAGTATAGATGCATGATTTCAATTTTAATTTTCTACTAAATACTTTTGCTCATATTTTCCCTCTTACTGATAGATTATTTGATGTTTTGCATGTATTGAATCTCATAGGTTATTGCATAAACAAAGTAAAGGAATTTCAAGATCAATTGAAAAACAATCGTGAAGAATTTGAGAAAATCTGGACAAAAACCAACGAAGAGTCGGACGTGAATAAGCCTGAAAATATGTACAAGAAATACTGACATCTTTGATGTAAAAATATATTACAAACGTCTATACTGTGAGATTTTGGACACACTTATAATACAGCTAAGTGATAGGTTCAAAAACTTGGACTCATTATGTTTTTAGGACTTTTACATATAGATAGTTTTGAACAATACAAAGGCAGTTTCCCTGAAATGGCTTTCTAGAGCTTAAAATACAGCTATGGTAGAATGTTTGACTTTCCTCCTTTAAGATCACAGCATGTTTTCACAAACATTTCACAAGATTTGTGTCACAAAAATGTCAGTGGTTTTCTTTTTACTAAATCAAATGATCTACAAAGAGCATATTGTCAAGTGGTAAAACTGTGAGAACTAATTGTAGCCATCCCGGCATCAAGTGCTTCCGTCGAGAGAAGTTTCTCAGCATTAAAAGAGTTATATTTATGCATGCAATTCACAAGGCTCACAAACTTGTCTGTGTGATCCATTTAAAAAGGTATTCTACAACAAAAAGGAAAAATCCGCAGTTTTACGATCTCGGGATTGAGTAATTTGCTAACGAGAGTAGAAGAATCCAGCTCAATTCCAAATAAGGTACTTTCCTTAATATATTTAACACAAAATTTAATTTTTACATCTAAAAAAATCTTGATAGCTTACCCTAGAAAAATATTCACCACATGCCACTGATTTTTAATACTCTTATTCAAACAGTGTGTTGTTTTAAGTACTCGTTTGAGCACCTTAATTTTTCAATTTTTACATGATGTGGCGAATTTCACTTCTCATTCGCCCCACTTGTGACTATTTTGAAAAATATGTTGCCCACCTCTGGTCTAGCAGACCTGGTTTGGTTCCTTAAACTGCTGAAAAAATAGAATCGATTTAATTGAGTCATTTCCTTTCCCGGTGGTGAATTTATGCCAAGGGACAGGAGTTTGTTCTAGAGTCTAACTAATTTGCAATTAAGTCGGTTTTGATGGTTGAAGCTAAATACCCCTGAAAGAAATTCGAAAGTTTGAGTACGCAACTACAACGCCTGAACTCAGAAAAAAAATATTCAGGTTGCAATGACACCCTAGATGCACCATGAAATTCTTTTTTCGTTGCTGGTAAAACACGTTTAGAACATTTTGAGGACACTTTTTCAAACATACCATGCCTCTTAAAAAAAGGAGCTGAAATCAAATTGTCGCATACATATCAATTAATATTTAACCAGCTTCCTGCTGATTTGGTCCTTGTTATAAATTATCTTGATCATGACTTTTAATATTGCTGTAGCGGGCTAACCAACCCTGGCCTATACTACCTGAATCAGCTACAGAAAATAATTTCTCAAAATAATATATATATATATTTATAATTAAGTATATATATGTATGTATAACTCCATTCGTTACATACTACGCCTCGGGAAAATCGCTGAACAAGAACGGCTCCATCGGAAGAGTTAACTACTTTCGCGCTCCATTCAACACTGGACTTGACTCTTCCGAGGTATCTTACCAACTGAGCGTAGTTCGGCTTCCCCCGCGAGTGCATGGGTTATGTGGCTGGTATCTACGTCCTGTTTTCAACGTCAAGGGGTGTTTTTCCACTCCTTCCTTTCCCATGGTTCATCATGTTCAGCCACTATAAAACTCCACGGATCGTTGGGAACGATACACAGTTCCAGTCTTATATTCTTCACGTCCGACGTGTCTCCGTTTCGCCGAAACTTTTTAACTCAGTGGTTACGACGATGGTGCCAACGGACAGGCCGGATTGACGGAAGTAATACGCCGAGAAAAGTTTTAACTTTTAAATTAGCAGGGAGTAGGTGGCTCAAGAGTCAGTATGTAGAGTATAGGGATAGTTTCATACCTGTTGAGAGTGTTTGTCGCTCTAGAGATGATCATAATTATGTGCTAGTAGGTTAGCCTTTTATTAATTATAGCATGTTGTACATGCCATGAGTGATATCTTGCATCACATATTTTTCTGCTCGATCCTTAAGGCCAGTGGTTTATTTAGGGATGCATTTCACTCCTTGGACTGCATGACCATGTTTTAATCAGCAGAACCTTCAGGCGGGAAAGGGGCTGTTTAGGTTGTTCCGGGCCTTAGGATTATACATATGTAACAAAATTAGTGTCTAACAGTGGGACCAGCGTGCTCTCGTTGTTTGCCCTGGCTGAGCTCCTTGTTCTCTCTGTCTCCCTCCTTATCTAGCCGGTAGGCAGCGACCTTCTCGCTTGACTGGTGGATTAGAGGGGCCGAGGGGGTGTGGGGGGAGTACGGAGACACGTCTAGAGCTGTCTGGATCCTGTTTACTCTAGAAATGGAGGATTCCAGACCCTTAGCTGTCACCACCCCTATATATACGCCCTCAGCGGTATCCAGACACTCATGTTCTTGGTTCGCGACTGATGAGTCCGGGAGTTCCCAGTGCGAGAGTGTGGACCGGCGAGTCCAGTGTTCGTGTGGCGCGTGCCGGGGTAGTGTGTACGGCACGGGAGTGGACCAGCAAGTCCGGCGTTTGTGTATAGCGGGTCACCACCGTGTATCGTGTGTGAGACAAGTGACATTTGTTGTTTTTGTGGACACTGTGTTAATGAACATTTTTGTGACTGTTTTTAAACATTTGAATAGTTATTAGGTGTCTTATAGTTGTTAATTTGTTTATTCAATTTACTTATATATCTGTGTGCTCTATTAGTTTATTAAGTTACAGACTTGATTAAGGCTCTTTTTATTTTACTTAATTACTTGTTTAGTTACAATTAATTTAGATATACAGTTAATCATTGTGTGTATGTAAGTGGTAATTTTAATAATTAAACCTTTGAATATTCCGTGGGCATTTTCTTTCGTGTTTGGTCGGCAGCATACCCCGATATCTCTAAAAGAACTCGTGGTTCACACGTTCACGTGTGAACGGCCTGTGACCCTCCCAGGTCACGTGCGCCCCACGCTACACATAGTTAGATATTGATTAACATTTCTAGTGTGATCTGGGCGCCTCGCGCCATGTTGTTCACCTGGTTGCATTGATCAACTTGTGGATCATCCCTGCCGATCTGGCATGGCTCGTACACTATATGATATTTAAGTATCGTTGTTCACCAGATTTTCGGTGTTTAATTTGTGGGTCGTTACTGCCCATCTGGCATGGCCCAAACATTTTATGCTTTTTAAGTTTTGCTGTGCGTCTGTTTGCTGTACTTAGCTTGTGGGTCATTACTGCCCATCTGGCATGGCCCGCACTTTGTATAATATATAATTTTTGTTGTTCGTCGGTTTGCAGTGCTCAACTTGTGAATAGTTTCCGCCCATCTCTCATGGCACGCGTACTATATGTTATTTAAGTTTTGTTGTTCACCTGTTTGCTGTGCTCAACTTGTGGGTTGTTCCTGCCCTTCTGGAAGGGGCCGTATCTTAATTGACTTTCTAGTCTGGCTCCCTTAAGGGGCAGTTTGACACCATCTTTATTGATTGTAACACTTGTATAGTTTTTTTTTCTCAACATTTCGGGTTAGTCCAATTGGTTACTTGCCAACCCATGTTAAGTTAAGGCCTAGAACCCTGAGTTGGAACTTTCGCTGGATATTTGACCGGGTCTATTTATGACCGGGGCAAACAGTTAACTGTCTGAAACCGTTGTAACCTATATTAATAAGATCAAGATAGCTTCACTAGCGTATATAGTCCGTATCTCTTGAAATAGGGTTGTTTATATATTATACTGAGCTGGTTCTGTTTTGGCCCTGCTCGCCAGTAGTAGCTTGTAAGAGTTTTGTTGCAGCAAATTAACGATTACTGTTGTATTGTGTAGATTTTCCTGGTTGGTACAACCGTTGAGTGTATATATACTACAGTTTTTTTAGCTGGGCTGGTGACTTCTTGTAGTACATATACATTCAACGGTACAACTATTCCTTTTAAGAGTGGGACTAAAATTAAATTGCATAACTGGGGTTTTACCCGTTGTGTTAAGCCTTAAGTGCTTCACGCCAAGTTCACTATATGAGTCTGTCAACATATTGATTTGCAGTTATGTCAATTACCTTGCCCATCACTATAGGTCTGTTTAGGTAATATTGGATCGTGCTGTGATGTTTGTCCATGTATTAGCTTGTTTACTAGCTCTATTAAACTCTTATGTCAATATGCATTTCTATCTTCTCTTTTCAAGTTCTCTCCCATTATGTTTGTTTCCTTTGTTCACGTAGTCGGCGTCTTTAGTGTTAACTAGAGCACCGTTGCATTGCCTATACAGTTATATTTATATTTATTTTTCACAAAAAAGCAACTAGGAAAACTTACGAATATCAAGAAAATTAATGTATATAAAATGTTATTTTTGGTAAAAAATTGAAATATTATTATATTTCATGATCTTATTTGGTTCTTTGTGCATAACATATAAGCAAGATGCTACAAAAATCATTCAAAGTAGGATCATACCAAAATATGCCATATTATTATTAATTCCCTGTGACTTTAATGTATTATTATGAAGAAGTTTTGAAAAACCCCAAAATATATGTTATGCGTTTATCTTGTGAGGTGGCACCCAAGCTTTGGACTGTGCACCTCGGGATTACGGCGATGGCATCGTCTGCGTGTGCGACGCTGGATACTGTGACAAGCTGGACGACATCACCGAGCAAGATCTCTCCAAGGGGAACTACCTCCTCTATACGTCCAGCAAGGCCGGCGACCGACTGGCCAAGTCTGTCAACGTGTTTGAGTCCTCAGGTGAGATGATAGGTGTTTATCAAAACACCCTTGGTCGTTATTTAGCTAGTGAAAGAAAATGTCCTCACCAATTCATTCGACACATCAAGATTTCGGCGAGATACTAATAAAGAGTTTGTAACATTTGCGAGAAAATTATGTCTAAGCTAAACCATTAAACCAAATTCAATAGAAATCATTAAACAAAATGGTTTTAAGAGGTACATGTAACTCTTATAGCTTTGAAAGTATCAATCTTACAATGACTAGTTACAATAAGCTAGCTCATTGTGGAACCAAACAAGGTAGGCTTGACACCTTTTGAGGTAAACGATGGGTACACAGATTTGATTCTATTTTTAAGTGGTACTCAATCATTCAAGAGTGTCTCAGGCCCGATACCTTAGCTCAGTTGATAGCGAGACTAAGGGTTCCGGGTTTGATTCCCGGCACCGCCAAAAATATTATAATTTGTGAAATTGGGATTTCCTCTTTCATAGTAAAGAATTAACGGCTTGGAGGGTTGAGTATTGTGTTTGTTATAAAATTAAGTGCTGATATAATTAGTTGGTTTAGAAAGTGCACGATAAATACCTCAAATATTTACAGTCAAACTTTATTGAAATTGTTTTGGATATTAGAAAATTATGGATTGGTTTGCATAATGATATTGCTCAAGTAGCAATCTGTGTTTGCAGTTTTATTCTCTTATACTTGTCTTGGAATATCTGCATCTCTATAACCCTCCAGTTACCTTTATAACTTAAGTGAATTTATGTTTTTATGGTGAGTGAAGAGCAATGAAGTGTTTGATATAGAAAGTACCCTTTTCCTTTTTGGGTATCAGCTTCAAATAAAACAGCCTCGACTTACTATGTTGCACTGAAAATGATGTTAATCTTCAGCTCAAACCAATCCTGGAACAATTATTTAAAATTTCCAAAATAAATATTGTGAATTTAAGTGTTTGAAACCGTTCTTTATTTTCATCCTGCAGCCACAGCACCTGAAGAACCTGTGTTCTTCCACCTTAAATCCGATGTCACGTACCAGGAGATCATGGGATTTGGAGGAGCTCTCACAGACTCAACAGGACTCAACATCATGAGCTTAAGTGATGGTGCTAGAGAAAAATTACTCCAGTAAGAAACAGCTCACCACCCCATTATTACTAAATGTATATATTTTAGTTGTAAAAACTAAATCAAGTGGCACCCAGACCATTCCTGGTATGCTCTCTGTGTTACAAACAAACGTGTTAACTTGGGTTTATTTATGTTTTAATAAATATGATAGTGTCATCCTATAATTTGGAAATTTATATTATGGCATAGATCAAACTTTTTTTAATTAGCTCATAAGTATTTGAATATTTCTTCTCTTCAATAAGTCTTTTAAATAATGAGTACTGACTTTCCTTACGGAATTTATTATTAGGTTAAGAAATGAAGATTTGTTACACAAAGGCCGACTATTCTATCAAAAGCAGTTATTTTAACTACAGCTGTTTTGGAAATATACACATTTACTAGAGAAATCTAAATGTCTTGACAATGCATAAAATATTCCAATTCTAAGGGTAAATGTAATATTTCAGAGAAACACTTCTTAGCTAAACACATGAGTAGATGATTCTGACAAAAAATATTCTAAAAATTATTTTTAGCACAAAGATGCAAATGCCTGTCATCGTCGGTGAAAATTGTCAATAGAAATTTACAAGTGATTTAAATTAACACCATCTTCTAAAGTATTTATGAATAAATGTAAAAGTGTATTTAACTAAACTTAAAGTATCATTATTATTCGCCCTCCTGGCTGAGGTGGACTAGAAGTGTATTTCCCAATAGGCTGCACATGTTCTTGATGATGTGGACATATTACACCTCTACTAGGAAACCATGTCTCTTCCCTAAATAAATGTCCGCTAATTCAGCGCACAAATGATGGTAATTACTAATTAGCTAAGACCCGTATTGATGGTTGCATAGTTTAACGCGTCACTCTCACTTAAGACTATACTACCGAAAATTCGGGTACATTTCCTATATGTATGTGGATAATCATAATGAGTAATATGACGTGCTAGAATAAAAATTAATAGCCAAGATTCCACAAAAAATGACCTCAGAGAGACTTGGGAACTACTTTCCCTACCCGGACCTCCCCTGCCTTTGTCCCTTTTCCAATGGATTAGGAAAGCTCTCGTAAATTTTTACCATTTTGAGATTAATCTCTCGGTTGTTTTTAACTACGTTCACACTATCTGGACCTATCTGGAGCTCTCTCAGAACATCTAATACCGTTCTAAGCTCTGCGCTTCCGAGGGAGAGACTTGAGGTGGAATCGGACTTAAGACCCTTTCGAGTTGGAGCCTAACATTAAGCTCCTTCAATCAGAGCTAGGGGTTCACCACTTTTCACATTGATCTGTACTTTAGAATAAAACTTTCCATTACCGTTTTTAATGTAAATACAATAAAAACTATATCAGGAGAGATGCACACGAGTACCAGCAATATTAAAAAACACTTGCCTAAAGACTCGACTCGAGGTAGGGACTTTTAATAAGTTAATATATGTAAATAAGTTCGTCGTATGGCCGAGCCAATACAAATCCTTACACTATGATTAGATGATATGAGCTAGATGTTAATGATTTTTTTTTAAAGACAAGTCTTGTGGTGATATATCCTTGTGTTCAGAAAGAATTGGGTTATTATTATCACTGTCATAGTTCCTTTACAATATTGTTTTGGTGGTTCCAGGACTTATTTCGGCGAAGGAGGTTCTCAGTACCTTTACCTTAGGGTTCCAATCGGAGCCTCAGACTTCTCTCTTGAGTACTACACATATGATGACGTGGATGGTGACGTTAACTGGAATAACTTTGCTCTTAGAGATGAGGACTACAAGTATAAGGTAGGTCGTCAGGTGAACATTTTTCAAATAATTTATGGTATTTGTGTCGAGATGGTCCTGCTTCGTCTAGTCTTTTAGAGGTATTGATGATTCGAAATGAATGACAGAGTTCTCGGAGCTCATATTTAAGAGACTGTCTCGCCCACTAGGTATTAAATAGCTTAGGTGGGTAAAATAGTTTGAACCAGGCTACACATCTTAGTGTGTACGTATATTAAAAGATAAATATATAATGCGTTCTGCCCTTGTATATATATATATATATGGGTAACAGCACATTTAGTTTATTAATGATCAAAGTTTCGATAAGTAGTATACAAAGATTCGTTGTAATACCCTAAGACGTTTTCATAATATTTCACAAAATAGTCGTTTTTAGCTCTATCTTTAGGGGTGAATACCACCCTTAATATTTAAGATGGACCCTAGGGTGCTGATGGGAATCATCCTATTTTCACCCAAGGAATAGCCTGCCAAATTGTGATGCAATGTTTTAGATACACGTTGTATATATAATGTAAGAGGGGAAAAAATTCATTCATTCCAATATTTCTTTTATCAAGTGAGGAATGAAGAAACCCGCACTTAGTTGCGATTTTTCGTTTATACATAATTTTGTTTCTAATTCCCTGTTTAATTTGGTCGTGAAATAAGCTCATAGATAAATTATTACGTTTGTGATGAAATGTAAATCTGTTTGGTAAAAGTGATTTAAAAAATGTAAACATCAAACTAGAAATTTATTCCTCCAAAATTAGTGGAAATAGTTTACGGATGACAAATCACCTAGAGAGATGTAATTTATAGGTTAGAAGGAAAAGGGTATTAGGGGGGTGATTATTTTAAGAAGTATACAATGAGTGATGAAAATATATCAGGCCTGCATAAATATTATAGTAGTAATAATATAAAAACATTGATGAGTTATTTCCAACCAACTATTTAGGATTTTCTGAATGAATTGAATATTATAGCTTATTGTTTACTTTTGGTAATGTGTTGATTCAATAAATGGCCTAAAAAAAAAGAAATGGCTGTAAGTTACGTTATAATATCATAATGACAAATATTCTAATTTATTAGGTTGAAAACTGAAATAGTATCGTCTTTTGAAGCAGTTTCTCTTGTAACATAATTATTTTTTGGTGAAGCAAATATATGAAGTTAGTGTGTGTGTATCTAAAGAAAGAAGGGGTAGGTCATGTAAGACGTGGCTAAATGTGGTAGACGAATTTGTGAAAAAGAGAAATGTAAAGAGTTTTAAGAATAAAACAGCATGTATGACTCGGTGTATGGACGTTGATGAAGCCAAGGGAGTATGCAAGGATATGAAAGTGTGGAGAAAGTTAATGAAAATGGATTAAGGCCCTTGGTCCCAATGTAAAGAGAATAGATAGGTAGCGCCATTTGGAAGAATGTGATGATGCCATTGTTTACGTCAGCCACGAAACTACGTCACCCAGTACACAGCAGTTAGTAGCATGTCATGTGGTCCATGTGTTTCGAACGGTCCTTTAATAATTTATCAACATAATGGTTTATTTATATTTGCCTGATAGTGTTTGTTTGTTTGTTTGTTTGTTTGTTTGTTTTTTGTATCATTATTTACTTTATTATGTTTACCATTCGAGTATTGTTTTAATATGGTAATATAAAATACAGCAGTGATGTTCTAATTAATGATTTAGACATTTTATTTACTACATTTATTTAATAGTAATAATACTTAGCACCACGTCTTAATACCCGTTTGGTTTATACGCTTCTTTAATATTAGTTACTATAATAACAAATATGAATTTAACTGTATGTAGTTATATTGTTCTTCTCAAGTTTTTTATTGTATTATAACAGTTTTTCTTTTATATCTATAAATATAAAAAGAAAAGTCCTGACTCACTGACTGACTCATCGACGCCCAACACAAACCCTTGGACCTAAAAAGCTGAAATTTTGCACAGAGCTTCCTTTTATGATGTAGACAAGGAATGAGGCCGGATTTTTTGAAATTCCCACGGGATAGGGAATAAAGAGGATTTATATTTTCACTTTAAAGTTGCCTTATTTCCGTAACTATAATTATTAGAGACTTAAAATTTGACATTCAAGTAGGTAATTATAATCACTAATAACAATTTTCAAGATTTTCCGAAATTTCCACGGGAGAGAGAATAAAGAGGATTTATATGTTCGCCTTAAAGTTGCCTTGTTTCTTATCAGATCAACGCCCAGCCCAAACCCTTGAACCTAGAAAGCTGAAATTTTGCACAGAGGTTCCCTTTATGATGTAGACAAGGAATAAGGCCGGACTTTATTAAATTCCCATGGGATAGGGAATAAAGAGAATTTATATAATTATCATAACACAGTGGGTAACGGGCAACGCCGTGCGGTACTGCTAGTATAATATATAGGATAAAAGTCATTGATAAACAATCAGACTGCTTCTTGCTCATTTATTTTCTTACATTCTTCAATTTTAATTACATGTGTTTTCAAACAGACATAAAAAAATGCCAAGCAGTGCTGTTGCGCTTTGTGTAAATAATCAACGAAACTGCAAGGGAAATAATAATATATATTTTACTCCTTTCCTAAGGATCCAGAAATTTGCTGTACATGGGAGTTAAAATGTAAAAGGAAAGAGACAATTAATACAAATTTCTGCGTATAACCCGAACGGGTAGTAAGACGTGGTGCTAATAATAATAATAATAATAATAATACAAATTTTGCTCGGATATGTTTAATTCATTTTTCCGATAGTGACGTTGATATTTGTGGTGCTAAATGGAAAGTTAACTAAAATGTCAAAAACTTCAAAACACATCGAATGTTGCCAGTGTTCATACAATAGTTCCAACATGTAAGTAATTTTGAACATACTTTAATAGGTTAAGTATAATTTGTTCCGTTTTTTCATTTATTGGTGTGGATTTTAAATATGTATTAATATGTGTATTGTTACCAAACGTAATATTATAATTTCTAACAATAATTATTTAGAAAGTACTTAATTTGTCTTCTTTAAAGCTTTGTGAATGTCAAGTCATGTTCTCACGTGTCATTTTCAGTGATTCACTGACAATTAATACATTATTATTATTATTATTATTATTATTATTATTATTATTAAGCACCGCGTTTTACTAACCGTTCGGGTTATACGCTTTAAGTACTAATTACGCTAATGAATTAAGAATTAGGAAGGTTGAATTAGAGGAAATGAACCTGCATTTGCGTGGAGGGAGAATGGAAAACCATTTAGGCACAACACCACTACCCCCAGTTCACCCGACCGAGATTTGAACCTCGAGCTCCCCGTCCTTAGCAGTCGAGCTCAACACGACTAGCGCGTTAGCCAACTACGCCACCGAGGCGGGTGACAAATAATACAACATGAACGTCCAAACACCCATTTCTTTAGATTGAATTATTATTTCACTCGTTCATTAAAAGTTAAAAGGAGTTCTACTTTTCTTCATTGTTAATTATCATCATTGAAAAATGAAAAGAGGAATTAATTAATTCATTTTTATATAAGTATAAATATTTATCTAGATATTTATAGACATTGTGTTGTTGTAAGATTTCTCAAAAATTGTATGTAAGTGGTGAGACAAACAAACCAGCCCATTTTTGGACTGGTACAGACAATTTGAATGTCTGTGTAATATAAGTCGTGATTTGTATAAAATAAAACAACACGTGGTGCCATTTTAATAAATGAAACGGTAGTTGGTCATTCTCAACATGATCATTATGACAAATGATGCGTGTGAACAAATTCCTTCAATTTTTATTTTCATTAAAAATGAATCAATTGAAATCATTCACTGTAAAAAGACACGTAAGGACACGGATTTGAGCGCTGGCTAGTGTACTGAGTGACGTCACACACTCAGCCAATCGGATGTTGTTCTTCAACTGGTGCTACCACTATTCTGTTTACATTACTTGGCCCTGTCGAGTGTAAGTCTAAAACTTATTTTGTGGGATGGTGGGCGAAAAGGTGAAAGGCGTGGCGTGGGTTCACAACCGACCAAAGTTTATTTACGCGCCAACAAGAACAGATGGATCACGAAAACCGTAGATGTACGGTGACCATATTTTTTTTAGAAAAAACAGGACATTAAAATATATCACATATATGAGTAGCATGATGTGCGACGTGCGTGTATAACTTATGTATAAAGTAGATAGAAGAAAAATAATAGAAATAGAGAAATAAAAATAGTTTAAAGATAAAACCATTTATTAAAATTCACTTTTGAATACTAGTTTAAGAGAGCGAGTTACATAAAGTCAAAACTATATACATCAAGTATTAGATTGGCTTTTATTATTGTGTAGCCTTTTTGCAATTAATACTTGTGCCTAAACTTCTAAAAAAAATAACTTGCAAAAATAAATATTATAGGACTAATCACCGGTACAAACCCATTGGTAAATAAAACATAGGACTACAGTACTTAAAAAATTAAATAAAGAGAAAGTGAATTTTAAAATAATAATTTAGGAACTACTTGTGCTGGCTTTTGCTTTATAATCGTACCATTCATATTTATCTGAGCTATGAATTGCTTTTAGAAGCTTTTCTTTATATTTCAGTTATTGGAACATTTTCATACTGGTTTCGTCAAAATTGGTGTAGACCTGCATCACAGCCTTTAATGTCCCAATACTCATTTGGGTTTTTTCACTCCCGCAGTAGTTATTTATTATTGAAAAAAGTATTTCAACTGAAGAACTCGTGGCAGACAGGCAAAGTATAAACTCACATAGCAACTGCAGGCTTTTCAGAGGTTGAAGCTTGTTGTTCGTAAAAAGAAACACTTCAAACCACCTGGTTTGAATAGGAATTTTACTCTTATTCCACTCAGGAATTTTGTCCCCAGCTAGAAAGTTTGTTGACGCTCTAATTTCATCAAAAAGACCATCTTCATCCACAGTAGAGCCAATGGTATCATTGAAGGCCTCATAGGTGTCCAGCACCTTCTCCCACGGAACTTGCTCATGTAATCTGACCCATTCAAAAAGTTTTAACTGTTGCAGATTAGCAGTCCATTTTTCCAAATATGCACTGCAACCCGAGTAGAAAGCCTTAGCTTCTGTAGAAAAGCCACTTCTGTAATTCACCTAGTTGACTGTTTCAATGCTGCTAAGACAACTTCTTACTTTCACTGGCAAGAATACAGAATTTTCCCTGCTTTTCAATTTCTCAAGCAGCTCAAAATATTCTAGTGCGGCATCAGTTGCACACTTATTATCACCTTCAATATTTAAAATTGCCTCGTGAAGTAGAAAGCTAACATTTAGAACAAACCACAACCATGCTTCACCCACAGGGTTTTCAAACAAATGTTTCAATATTGTTGGGCAATAAGGAGAAGTTAGTAAATACTCCTTCAAAGGTGAATACATTAAGAGAATACGCTCCACAGCTGGAATCAAACGGAGGAATCGAGTCTTTGAGAACTATAGCATCTTCTTGTACTCCATTTCGACAGACTCACAAAAAGTTTTTAATGTACTTACATGGACAGTCTGGATATAAAAATGTTTGTAAATCTTGACAACTACTACTTCAATGTCAATCGGTAACAAGTCTGTTGTATTTTGAATTCAGTCGTTTATCACATGTGCAACACAACCTACGCCAACCACAGCTTTTGCACAAGAGTTGTTGAGCTTCTTGAACAGGTTTGTTTCCCCCCTTCGATTAGGGCCTCCAAAATTAGTGTTGGTATTGTCTGCAGAAAGACCAACACACTTTTCCACTAAATTTAATGAAAACAAGCTAGAGTAAACGTAGCTATGTAACTGCTCAGATGTTTCTCCAGGAAGGTCTTTCAGTTCCAGAAGTTTGACTTTTACTCCCTGGGTACAGTCAAAGTATTGTACAATCAATGGCACTATCTTAATGTTATGGTGATTGGAAGAATCAATCATAACGCTGAAATAATGTGCTGTTCCTAAATCAATATTCAATCTCTCCTGGGCCTCCTTCGCTAAAACGTTTTTTACAATTACTTCCGTTTTAGTACGGGCTGAGGAGAATTTCAGTTCAAACATACCTGATACCAGCTTCGACGTACACTCAAGGGAACGAAAACTCTGCATATGTTTAAATGTATGATATGCAAAAGTACCCTCTTTGGCAGCCAAAAGAAAATATTCAGAAGTTAATACGTTTTTTTAAAAAGAAATTGCTTACTGTACTACTTGATGTGGCTGCATTTACTGCTAGTAAGTGTTTTCGTTGCTTCAAATGCCTCACAATGCTTGTGCGACCACTATTTCTTGGATAAACTTCACTTCTACACAGCTCACAAATAACAATGTGAGGGTTATCATTGTTTTTTAGTTTGATTAAATGGTATTTGTTTGTAAAGAAGAATTAAATGAACATTTTCTGCGTGGCTGCCCCATCTCACAACACTTTGGTATACTAGCTTTTATTATTATTTAAAAACTAATAGAACAACCACAGCAGTCACACTCACAGACTTGTTGAGACAACTGAAGAGTGAATAGTGAAGACAAAGAAAACAAATTAAGCCCGAAAAAAGTGTACGAGTAAGACATGAAAAACGGTAGGCTAGGTGGTATTATCACACAGAGCTAATAAAGAAGTTCCAATCTTGTTCGAGAGAGCACAGCACATGTGTTGAGTGTTTGCCAACTGCTCAAGGATGATGTTCCTTGCGCTGGCGCTGTTCAATTCAAAATATTATTTTCTCTTACTTCAAAACTGGTTTAAAAAACAGTACCTTTTGTTGTACTATCACATGGTCTGTAGGACAGCAGGACATCCCCTCAATAAACAGTACTGTACTGCAAAAAACAGTACGTATGGCCACCGTACGTAGATGGCGCTAGCTACCGAACAGGTCTTGTGGAAAAAACATACGATTGGAAATATAAGTTTTCTCGCGAACGATTAAAAAATTGTATGTTAATTTTTAACACCCCTTCTAAGATAATATATCGATATTTATTAATTGTTACATTTTCTTATTTTTTGTTATGAAGCCGACAGTTTTCAATTGAAAAAGTCAATTTTATCGATACTTGATCACTGTTAAAATTATAGAGGCGGTGCTTATATAAAAAGTATAACTTAATCAACATGCTTCTATTCTTGAACAAACCGTTTCCGAAAATAAAATTCTTGAAGATAACCGTTTTTTCCCCACGGTTCTGCATTTACACGACAAATGAAAAGGGCCAATTGCCTTAAGTACGGAGCTGTTGTGTATGGTAATGTATGTATGTATGTATGTTTTTGTATACTTATCATTAATTGATTCAAACTTTCATGACTTCTTCTTTATGAACAGTATTTCACTATTGGGTGGTCCAGGACTAACGAATTTTATATGTGAGATTAAAAATGTTGCCTTCAGATGCCAGTTATCAAGCGCGCCTCCGATATCAGAGGACAGCCCATCAAGTTGTTCGGCGCTGCCTGGTCGGCTCCCTGGTGGATGAAGAGGAACGGCACTGAGTTTGGATTCAGCTATCTTTTGGAAAAGTACTACCAGGCGTGGGCAGACTATTACGTCAAGTGAGTCAAACTGCAGCAAACAAACTTTTAAGTGTTATTTATCCTGGGGACCATCTGTTTTAATCTAAAGGTTTAGACCGGTAGGCTATTTTATACGGGTAACGTGGATTTTAAGTTTGTCTAAACATATTGACAATAATAGATGGTAGCTCTAATTAAAAATATTGCTTGAAGATACCAGTTATCAAGTAAGCGTGAGGATCCTCCTCGTACTCGTCATATTTCCTTAGATAACCCATTAATACTTTGTAAGAAGCATTTTTTTAAATTATTATTTAAAGCTAGATATATGACTAATGTTTTAAAATATAATTTCCCCCTAGATTGACAATGCAATTTCACATCATCTCGTAGTTGGCTGATCAGATTAACTTATTCTTTGTAATTGCTAGGACCTATGCATGAGGCAGTTCTTGTCAAAGTTGATTTTACAGCCCTTACTTAACTACAGTATAAATCACAGATATATAAAACTGTGAATTGAATTATTCTCGCCCACAGGAGAGGAAGTAGGGGGTTCTCTGAAACAAGTTTTCGTGAATTGAACCCCTCTGTCACTAGATAGCCAACTACTTTAACAAACCATTTGTGGCAGGATGGCGAATCCAGCACCAGATTTCAGAGCTTTGTAGGGCCTATCTATTAAGAATTTTCCATTCCAATCCATGACCTTATTGACAGTCCAGACTCAACCTCTGGAAACAATAACCTATTTTACCCTTAACAATGTGGTTTTACATTTCCATCCTGGTTTAATTTGTATTTGTCTCAGTCCAAATCTTCATCTTGTATTTTTAGATAAATAAAGACTGGATGGGATGACTGAATTAATAGCTAACCTCATTATGACTTAAGGGACAAAGTGTAACAAATTCTATACACAAACGTGTGTAAATAATTACTCAAAGGGGACGTAGATGGCCGTTGATCAAAGCATGTCATCTATATTTTGTTAGTATATGCTAGAATATAGAATAAGCCATGAAAATTAATCATTCACTGATCTCACTACGAGGTATAGATTATAATTAATATTATGTCAGAGGACGGAGGTAAAGGAATGGCAATGGGTGGTTAAAAGTAACGTAACTTCTTAAATAGTCATAATAGCTTTATCAGTATAATTGTAATATCCTATGTAAACAGGTACTTTGACGCGTATAAGAACGAAAACATTTCCTTCTGGGGGCTGTCTGCACAAAACGAGCCCACCCAGGCCTACAACAACCCCTCGTGGATATTTAGCATGGGCTGGAGCGCTGAGCAACAGAGGGACTGGATCGCGGAGCACCTGGGACCTACACTACAACGTGGGGGGTACGGAGATCTGGAGCTTATGACGCTGGACGACAACAGAATGTGGCTGCCTGGATGGGTGGAGACGGTGAGTACCTGAATAGTAATTATTTTTTAGAAGGGCTTGAGATGAATCTCACTAGTTTAAACGACAGGGCACACATTCAAAATGACATAAAAAAAACAGTCAGATTTAAAATAACTAGTAGTTTACTGTGTGCACAACAGATCAGTCAATGTTAATTCTAGTACTTCAACTCTTTCCTATATTAATAGTTCCAGTATAGTAACCCAGTAATTATCAGGTCCAAGTGAACACTCCAAATCTGTAATTAGCAGTTAAAGAGTTAAAATATACATGAAACTTTCAACAATAAAAATGTATGGGGTTATTCTTGTAGCATATTCTAATTACCAATATTCTAAAATTTAATCATTTATAGAACTTTAACATAAAATTATTATTAAATTCATATACATTATATATGTTTAGTAAATCCCTTGATTACTTGTTTATCTTTCCAAACTCATGTTCCCAAGGAGATTTATAAATTAAATTGGCATTGTTACAGTATATAGAATAGGAAGCGTCGAAGGTCCTTGAAACGTATTGGGGCGTTTGACCCGTTCGCCATAGAATAAGCCAGAGTTTACTAAGCCCATCTAGATTGTTCATCCAAATAAACTTATCTCATTTCGACGTGTAGTACACGCGATATTTAAACGCTAGTTTGGATTCAGTATAGCAAACAAGGCTGACACCTACTAATATATATTTGGCAGTAGGTTTATGTGATACTATTCTAAGGTCAAGTTTCAAACCATCATCAAAAAAACCTCAATGTGTGCGGTGCAAGTTTGGCCAAAGTATGTTGAAATATTATCGCTCGTGTGTGTGTGTGTGTGTGTGTGTGTGTGTGTGTGTGTGTGTGTGTGTGTGTGTGTATATTAATTTTAGAGGATTTTGTTTAAGTTGAACTGAGATATCATATTACTGAGGCATAGTTATAACAATTCACTTCGTAGTATTCTTGTTATTGTGGACATAAAATATTTCAGAGATGTTTCAAACTTTTCATTCAGACTTATATATCTTGGATTAATATGTTCCAAAATATAAACCGAAATTGGCAGTCGGACCAAGGTGGAATGTGTTAATCATAGTTTCCTTTCCTACTCGCCAATTACGAGTCATATTCTTACTTCAGCTTAAATCCGTGATATGTTGCAGGTTTTGGAGAATGAGACTACTAACAGCTATGTTTCTGGTATTGGCTTGCACTGGTACACTGATGAATCCACTGATCCTATCATCATCGACCAGACCCACGAGCTTTTCCCTGACAAGTTTCTCTTCTACACTGAGGCATGCGAATGTAAGTTGGTCGTTGGGTCATTGTCTCCTTCATATTCATGAAGGTACAGTGCTATAATGATTCTATCATCATCGACCATGCCCACGAGCTTTTCATTGCCAAGTGCCTCTTCTACATTTAGGTCATTGGTGAATATAATAAGTTATATTTGCACGCTGTTAAGGATCCATGTGCCTTAAAGAGCTTATAAGCTTTTAGAGGCCCTAGTTCCTATTCTGGAAACATCTATATCGGGTATATTGATATTCTGGTGTATTAAAGAAAGCTCTAATTATTTCGAACCATACATGGTCGAACTATGTACTTTACAAATAGGAGAGGGAAGAGAAATACACACACAAAATACACCTGTAGTTTATGTTTTCTACATCAATGTTCACATAATGTTTTCTATATTTATTTTATGAAAAAGGGTGTTTTACACTGATGGCGCAGAAGTGGGTAAGGAACTAAGAAAAGTGCGTTGATATTATTGGATACGTGTTATATAATTTGTGTTTTATCCAACATTTCATATATTTTATTTCAGTGGTTCAAGTGACCCGCGATACACTTGGGGATTGGGCAGTCGGGGAGCATTATGGTAACAGCATGTTCCAGGTGAGCTCATATGCATGTTGTAAGATATATTCTAGTTACCTACTTAGCTATTGTAGAGCATGTAGTCTAGCAAAGAGCCAGCGCAAGGGTTTTATGTTCCCTAGGCGAGACTTGAAATTTGAACCCCGGCTGTATTCTGTGCAAAATAAATAAACTGCATCCCTGCGAGATGCTAAATAACAATATAGTGACAAAATATTGGACAGATAAAAAGAGATAAATAAATTATAGTTATATGTGTGTGTGTGTATTCTTAGTATAAGATCAAATATTCAGGTGTTATTTCTTTATTCAGAAATTATTATTATTAGCTTATTTAACTTAAATAATTATTTGTAAACCCTAAAAAACTTAAGTTTTGTTGTAATGCGCCCCTAGGACCTTTGCGTAATAGGTTACCGCCTAGGTTCGTATAATTGATAGGCCGGCCATGTTCTAACATGAGCCTGGTGAAAATAGATGCACGTGGTACAGTCTACTCTGGTTGCTAAGCTATAGTAGAGCATGTCCCTTGTGAAAATATATGCCCGTAATACAATCTCTTCCCCATATAGACTAAATGTAACTTAAAAATTGGGAGATTATACAAACATCAATCTAGTGAAAGAGTGTGGATGAGCTAGAGACAATCTGGATACAGAGAGTGTATAGTATATAAGCCACCCACAACATTCCAGGCATTCAACCACTGGGTGAACGCCTGGGCTGACTGGAACATGGCCATCAACGAGGATGGAGGCCCGTCCACCTACGGCTATAATGCCGCCATCATTGTGAACGCCACAGGGGACGAGTTCTACAAGCAGCCGCCATATTACTTCCAGACACACTTCTCTGCCTTCATCCCACCGGGCTCTAAGAGGATAGAGATGACTGTGGAGGACGGAGAGAGCCCATTTATGAACGTTGCCTTTCTCACTCCAGAATCTACTATTGTGTCGGTCATCATGAACCCGTGAGGATTTCAATGGTTTTATAAATAATATATATTAGAGAATCAGATGTAAAGGAAATTAAGGGGGTAGGGGGCGGGGAAGCTTTAAGCTGCCTATTCCCCTCAATTTTAGATGAATAACGAAGGTGCATATTTGGGAACTTACACTGATACTTTAGTTTAGAATCCAATGGTTATCAACCTCTTTTGGTTTACGGCACACAATTATTTGTGAGTCCTTACTGCACGCTGAACGTAAAAGATTGCAACATTATGGAAAACTCGGGTATTCCCAGAGACTTTTCTTAGTTGGAGAGGAAATGCGTGTTTTTGTGTCTTCTGCTCGACCAAGAATTGTATGTTTGTAAAAGAAACGACAAGCTCAAGTTTCTCATTCATTACTCAACTCTTTGAATGGATGTGAATATATATAATAAAAATTAATATCTATAAATAGAACCTTTCACTTCATGAGGTAATTGTATTATATTTGGAAGAAGGTACAGTAAAGGCGAATAGAAACATGTAAACAGAACGAACAAAATATGGCTTTTACAATGAAAATAAAAACTTACTTGCTGTCCACCTTTCTTGTCCCTTCTTCCAAATATAATACAATTACCTCATAAAGGGAAAAGAGGTTTTCCTTATAGAGATGTAGATTCGCATCCAATGTTCATTTTCTGTATTTGTCTTTTATGTTATTCCTTTAGCATGTTCTTATCTAACAGGCCTATCATTCTTAAAATTTCCTTTCTCTCCCTTTTGTTTTTTTGTTTCCTCTTTTAGGAAGTTGCGTTGCACACTTCACACTCCCACCTGATGAGTTCCAATAGAATGAAACCTAGGTCAGGGGATTGGGTAGTAATGATAAATTTTCTTCGAGCGGCAGCCATTACCTCTTTGTTCAATGGCAGCAAAGTAAAGTGTGAACTGAGTTATTATTTTCATTGTAAAGGTCATATTGTGTTTGTTCTTGTATATGTTTCTATCTATCTTTCCTACACATTCTTCAAAATATAATACAAGTCTTTGATTGTAAGCCATTAAATTCTCCGGAAAATAAATATATTGTAGCTCGGGAGAATTGTATGTGGTGGGCTGTTCACAAGTTACATTGTGAGTTGCGAGTCATTTCCAGGATATTGGGGTAAGCTGTTGATTAAACATGATTGAAAATATACAAGGAATTCTCAAGGTTCTGATTATTTACAATAAAACAAACACATACCCTGGCTAGGTTACAATTTAAACAGTTACTAAATTATCTAATAAGATGATCACACACTTATAATATAATTAAATTAAACAGATTAATAACTATAAGACATATTAATTATTTCAATATTTAAAGTTATTAATAATGTTTATTTTCAAAACAAGTTCACAAGTTAACAGTCAACATCAACGTCATCCATGTCATTCATGTAAGTCCTCCACTTGATCTTGTTCAAGACACTCCACGCTGGCCCACATTACGCGAATTTCAAACATGTTAGCCTACTCCTGGACACACTGGTCCACTCCTGGACACGCTGGTCCATTCCCAGACATGTTGGTCCACTCACCCGGAAATACTGGTTCATTCACTGGACACTCTGGCCCACTCCCGAACACGTTGGTCCACTTACTGGACACGCCCACGCACTTCAGCAGCCTCAACTTGGAGTGGGGTCCCCTTCCTGATCGACGACCATGTATACATGGGGGTTGCAGTCTGAGTCTGGAAGTCTCTATTTCCATTAAACAGGGTTGGGAGAAAAAATTAACCCAGACTTTTCTATATGCGTCACTTTAATTTCAATTAAGCTCCCCCTGTCTTCTCTAGGTCCCCTGGCTGTAAAGCTGGCCTAGATACCTGCTAAACAAGAATGTCTGTCCCAAACAGATATCATTGATCTCCAAGCTTGCCATAATTGTGGGAAACTATAAAGAACTTTACTGAGATTGGCTAACTCTTGGCGATCCCGCTGTTCTGCGACCAGAAGATCTAAGTCACAACTATTTGGATGTATTGTAATTCTTAGTGGCCTACTGCAGCACCATTAAGAAGACACTACTGGTGTGTATCTTCGGTGGCCGTTATTGCAGTTCCTTTAGTTTACCAATGGTACTTCTAAAACCCTCTACTTCATGTTGTGTTAAGTCCCTTAGTACCTGCTTGTGCTTGTGCCATCATCGAGGTACCAGAACAAAGCACAACCAAAGCTAATTCCATGTTATTTTCAAAGTTATTGTTAGGTTGGTCTTGTCACATTACATTCAGTAAATATCCTTCTCAATATCTATTATCTTTACTAATTCGTTAACTTAGAAATTACATCATTTACTTCATTTTCTTCCCAAATATGGTCCAAGACATCCTACTACAAACAACGGAACTGTTAGATTGTCGACGCTAGTCACCCTTTCTACCAAAGTAGTTTATTCTTGATGCATTTTATAGTTATTTTGTCTTTGACCAAGATCAAGTCGTTTATTACTCAGGCATCATTCAAGAAGAAGTGGCAGCCAAACTTAGTCTACTCTTGTCAATTATCCTCAGTCCAGTTGAGATCATTGTTCATAACACCCAACATTATAGCATTCACAGTGTCACTATCACCACACTAGTCTCATCTTCAGAAGAAACATTGTAAGAAGAAGCGTCGTTACCAACAACATCATCACCAACTGTAGCATTGTCTACAGCGTCTGTCTGTCTCATGCTTGCACCAAATACACTAACTCTCATGAGAACCTTCTACACTCATGCGACTACTCCCTACCGTATCAAGCGCAGACTTACACACATACCTCAACAGAACTTGAACTGAAGACTGGGTCATATTAGGTGATAGTCCTTGATCTTGCTACAAGCATCAGCAAACAACTTCAAGAACTGTTGGATCATGGGTTCACTTCCAGTCGTCTCCACTGAATCAACATCGAACCCCGTCTAGTCCACTGTTTCTTTCAACGAAATTCGTTTGCTCCCTATTGATGATATGCCTAATTTTAGTTATTCTTTCATACTGTTCAATGACATCATATGTTCTGCAAACATGCTCTCCAACAATGTAATTATATTGTTATGTCTTCTTTCTGGTCAATGACGTTGTATGTTCTACCATCTTATTGTTTGACAACATATGATGTTCGGCCAACTTGTTACTTTGTTCCACTTTCTTGTTGTTCAGTGACACGGTTTGTTCAGCCATATTGTGGCACAATGACTTAATGTAATTTTCGGTCATCTTGTTTTGTTCCGCCATTTTATTGTTCAGTAATGCACTTTGTTCCACCAAGGCCTGGATATGACCTGCCAAGGCCTGGATATGACCTGCCAAACCCTGAATATCCATAGAGATTTTTCTTGCAGTCATAAATCAAACAGCATAGCACCAATATCCCACTTGTGACACGACTGTAACACGAATGTAACACGAGCGACTTGGGGATCATGGGTTGTCCACACGTCACCATGTGAAATGCAGATTCTTTTCAGGATATTGGGGTAAGCTGTTGATTAAACACGATTGAAAATGTTAATACTCAAGGTTTTGATTGATAACAATAAAAAACGTATACACTTAAAATAGAATTAAAGTGAATTAAATAAACAAATTAATAACTATAAAACCCATGATAAATTATTCAAATATTCAAAGTAGTAATTAATAATGTCCATTGTCAATACAGTTTACAAGTTAACGGTCAATGTTTACTTCACCTGTGTCATTCATGTAAGTCCTCCACCTGTTCCTGCGTAAGACACACCACGCTAGCCCGCACTACATGAATCCCGGACAAAATGACCCACTATCAGGATATGCTAGCCCACTCCCGGACATGCTAGTCTGCTCGCCTGGACGCACTGGTGCACTCACGAACACGCTGGTCCACTCACTGGACAAGATGGCTCACTCCCTGACACATTGGCCCAGAATTTTTTTCACGTGCAAATTTCTAAAAAAAAAATAATGCTTCTAGAAGCTATTTATATATTGGTCATGGCCTGAAAACCTTTTTGAAAATTAAATACCTCTAAAAACATATTGGAGAAATCCTTGCTTGGCAAATTTTTAAGATTTGGAAGCCTATAGAAATTATTTGGAGTTTGATGCAAAGCGATTTTTCAGCTTCATATTAGAAAAAACCAGAGAGTCAAAAATTAATTTTGGGATGGGAGGCATGAGGGGCAAATTATTTCCTAGGATATCTTCCCGTACACCCAGTTTCATCACCACATAACTAACTTAAAGCTCCCTACGTTTAGAAAACACCACCTGCTTAGTCTCTTAAATTGGTTTGCTATGATTCTTCTGGGTAGACAAAGAATTTCCAGAAACTATTTTTAGCAAAAATGTTTTCTTTTTACATAACGTACACACATTTTTGCTAAAATAACTAGAACTCCATTTTATTAATTTTAAAGGAATTTTTTAGCAGTTGTATTTTTAGAGGGTGAACAATTTTAAGCCTCTTGCTAATATTGAACATTTACATCTGTGCCTCCATCAGTCAACCTATCAGTAATATAATCAGCCATCCAGTGAGTAAATCAATCAAATAATCAACCAATGTCAACCAATTAGTACATCAATAAAGTCAATCAATCACTCAAATAGTCAAAAATTAATCACCCAGTCAATTAATCAATCATAAAAGTATGTCAGTCAATCATTCAATTAACCAACTACTTAATCACTCAGTCAATCAATTAAACATTTGATCAGTTAACCATACAATCAGAACAAAGATCCTTATACATATTATTTGAATTCAGCCTGTTCATAACTGTACACACATTGTAATTCAGATATTTATCAAACCAACTTGGGAATAATATGGTTCAAATTTGGATAGGGTTAAATATTACCAGTATTTAAAAAAATAATTGTGGGGTATAAGTGTCTCAGTACCCTTAACGATACCAGGGTCACAATCAACATCACGTTCACTTAAATTTCACATAACATAATGGTTTTCATATTTAAATGGAAGCCATCCCAATGCCATTAACTTAACATTCACTTAACTTGTCCAGGAAAAAACTTTCACCATTTTTTTTTAGGAAAAACAAGCCCCAGTGTCCTCAACTGAGAATTGGACAAAATTAACACACCCTCCCAAGCGACAAGGTGTTGGTGTCATTATTTTAGTGAATTCTATACAAACAAAAATAAAATTTTAATAATTCGAGCATCTCCAAGAGTACACAATTGAAATAAAAGAAAACTTTTTTTACAGTACAAATTGATAACACACTTAAGAAAACCATTATTTCAGTAATAAATGGATATGCATTTAAATTTAACACTGCATATTAACTGTTATTATATTATTTTAAGCTATTTCAGCTGTACAGGTTTAATCACCCTCCAAATGCCTCGAATACAACCCTGCTTTCAACTAATAGTTCAAATAAATAGCGTGTATATAGGGATTTTAACTACATAAAACTATTCCCCTTAGTTGTAAGAATTTATTTTGAATACAAAAATTGTTCCTAATGAATGGAATTTACTTTAAAACATCGGTAGAAAAATAACAATCACTATCATTTTACAGATTCATGAGGTGTTATAATATTTATAAGAAATTAAGATAAGAGTGTTTAAAACCATGTGATTTTAGTAAAACCATACAAATGATTTTTTTCCAGTACTGATCAAGCTTTATGGACAGTAATTGAAGCTCCAGGACAAGGCTATGTGAGCATTGGAATTCCAGAAAGGAGCATCAACACTATAGTATATCAGAGCTAGCACATAATTTATGTTTGTATATAAAACATTTCATATTATTTTATATCATTAATAATTATATTTCAATATAAATAGTTACTCAAAATCTTTCAAACCAAACCTTAATTTAAACAAAAAGAAATTATATTTTGTCGAACTAAAAGTTATGTAGTCAAAAAGCAATTAAAAACCACTGAACATGTTATTTAATATTCTTACTGTAGTTTTACCACATAAATTGTATCTATAATTTCTTCATACATAATCTAATGAACCCTAAATATCTCAAAATCCTACAAAAAGGGTCCAAATCTCATAAAAATAAATTAAAATGATAACAAAAGCAATAGGAGTGAGCTGTGTAATAGTTTTGAATTTTGGGTGGACAACAGAAACCCAGGGCACGCAACTCAATCCAAGTGCAGGAAGAACAGAGATAGTTTCTATACCTAGGGGTATTTTCACTAACCATAACATTAAATAAATTGCAAGAAGTGCATGTATATGTTTATTATAAATAGCAGAATTAAATAAATATATCTATATATTTATGAAACAAGTTACAAGTATTATTTAAAAATATATAATAGCTATTATTATTATTATTATTATTATTATTAGCACCGCGTCTTACTACCCATTCGGGTTATACGCACTTACGCTAATGTGTAATGGTTACCTACAGTTTAACGTGGAATCCGAACCACGGTGGAGGCCTGGCATTCCTCACATTCACAAGATGTCTTGTCAGAGGTGAATATATAATAGCTCCTTCATTAAATTCACAATCTGCAATGAGCTAGAAGGATTTAAGTTAAGATTGTCTTCTCTTTACTTTCTATTAACAACTATTGATTAGAATATATACAAAAAAGAATCATTTTGCTTATTATTTTTTGCCTGAACGTTGCATACGAAGTTACTCAATATTACCCTAATACGAACCATGTGACTATATAACATCTGCATTCTATTATTCATAATTATTCAATATAATCAAAATGAACATTGTCCACAAATTTCAAAGATAGATCAAGTAACTATCTAACATTTGCATTTTATTACTCATAATTATCCAATATAATCAAAATGAGCACTGTCCACAAGTTTCTAATATATCTCATAATAACCTAAAATCATATTACCCTAAATTTAACAATCACAATATTAACCATACAGGAGAGTAAGTAAGAAAAATTAATAAGAACATCTAACCTAAAAATTACGTAGACAAGAAAAATTTAACCAGCATAATAAAGAGGCGAGACTCAAAATTTCTATTTTAGATTTTCTTTTCTTTGATCTATCAGCTCAATAGTGATATCCCAAAATGTATCCCTACAAACTAGACTGATATAAATAAATTTGACCATTTAAATACAATGTGAAAAATTTAAGTTTTATAATATTCAAACTGTTACTAATAAATAATAATAACCTGCCAAAAGGGAATTTTGAAAAAATCGATAAAAAATATTTACGCCAAAAAGAAATTTACCCTTACACTATTTAAAATAATGCTGAAGCCTCGGCTTCGTCCGACTAAGTTCGAGCAATGTCCAAGAGTGCCGAACACTTTCCTACACTGGTCTTATATACGATTTGCAAAACTCAGGGAACACAGAACAAAGGAAAAAAAGGGGAGGGGAACCAAAGAGTATCATAAACCGGGAGGGAAATGCGAGTGACAGAACGAGCTTCTACTCATTTCTCGAAGCAATTAGAATGTTTGGGCACTTTGCGGGACAGACATCTCTTTTCTTCAAAAGTTCTTTGGAATGGCTGGAGCACATGGCGGCCCCTAGCGGGCGCGGTTCGGTTCTTAGGTGGAGCTGGTCAGTTGTCTGTGCGGTGGAATTGCGGTCGGTAGTGTTGTCATTTCTCTTGGTTCAGAGTACAGTGCCACCAGAATGGTGAAATGGGGTGAGTATTTATCGTTGACTTGTTCTCTTTTTTCTTGTAGCCAAATGCTCCACTAATTTTAAATAAGCCTTGCATTCTGAGCAAGTAATTTTGTAACACACTTTCCAGGGATCTTTTACATGATAATCTGACTTAAGACTATGACAAGCATAACATCCAGTCACTGGCCATTAATCTATTACTTTGAAAGATTAAACCCACGTTTTAGCAATGATAAATTTTCAGCCATGCCGGGAATCATATCTGAGATCCTTTGCTCAGTACACAGACATGCTATCGATTGAGCTAAGGTGTCTGATACTTTTAGTTTCTAAATTAACATAATATATTTTACTTTGATCTGCATTTGTTTCATTTCCATGTGTATAACTCGAACGGGTAGTAAGACACGGTGCTAATAATGATGATTCATTTCCATTGAAAGTTTCTGTAATTTCCCTTCTTTTTCATGGGCTGGTTGCAAGCAACATTCCTTTATCTTATCAGTCACCACTAAGGCTGAGAGTTGACCCTGTGGGTAAGCCTGCAACACCCACACGTGTTGCAAGCAGATGAAATTTGTTGTCTCACTGTGTCTGGCTAGCTCTTTCTTTCTTTCTCTAATTGTATGTCAGGTAATTGAAAAGTACACAATGATTGGTCATATCAATATGGAGATAATTTAGTATGTATTGGAGGGGAAAATGTTACAAAGATACCACCCATGGCTTTTACTGACTGTCCAGATGCAAAGTATTGCTCAAGGAGACCTCAGATTGTCATCATTGTTATTGTTTATAATAATAATAATTATAGTAATTATTGTAATAAAAATAATCATAATAATTATTAATACAATAAGAATTATAATATATAATAATTATTATAATTATTATTAGTAGTAGTAACTAATAGCTCTCGATCACTAGTGAATATTGATTTAGCACATCTGCCCTTATTGATTTCACTTGACAGCCCCACCACATATATTAACTATGCACATGGTGATTACCTTAATTTTTACAATGATCTGGCCACTGCTGATTGGTCTTGTGTTCATTCTACTACAGATGTTAATTTGGCTGTAGATAATTTTACCAATTTAGTCCAAAGAAAAATAAAACGCATATTCCTCAAATTACCATTCTTAATTCATTCAAATATCAGCATTGGTTTTCTTCTACTCTTAAATACAATAGTAGGAAAAAAACATTTTTTTCAAAAGGTTTAAACTAACAAATAATGGTGTATTCTATTCATATTTTTCACACTTTCGTAAATTAGTTAAAGCTACTTTGATTATAGACAGAGCCAATTGGATGAACTAAATTGAAAATAGTATTAAATGCAAGCCCAAGGAATTTTGAAACTTTGTTAAAAACAATTGTGTGAATAAAGTTTCCCCATCTAACCTAAGAATTAATGGCAGGATTATTGCTGATCCTGTATTAATTGCTAATGAGTTTGGGAGCTACTTTCATTCTGTTTATAATTCAGCCCTTCCTGTCTTACCCTGCCACGTTATTGAAACGAGCACACCCTTGTGTCTTTGCCACATTACACCCTTGGATGTTGCTTGTGCTATAAAAAAATTGAGTTCTTCTAGATGTGCCGGGACAGATGGAATTCCAAGTTTTATTCTTAAAGGCTGTGCCAGCATTTTTAGCCCTATATTAGCCTATATTTTTAACATTAGCTTGTCAAATGAAACTTTCCCTCGTACATGGAAACAGTCTATAATATCTATTTATAAAAAAATAGGTAAAAACAAATACTTGTAATTATAGACCAATTTCCCTCTTAAATACTTTCTCCAAAGTATTCGAGAAAATCATACATGAGTATACTATCTACTACCTTAAAAATAAACTTTCAGATAATCAACATGGCTTTATAAAAAATAAATCTGTCACTAATTTAGTAGAATTTCTTGGGCATGTTGCCCCTCAAGTCTCTGCCCAAGGTCAGGTTGATGCTATTTATTTTGACTAAAGTAAAGCATGTGATTTATGTCAGCCTAGTATTATTCTTTCTAAGCTCGGTAACTTTGACCTTTCTTACTCATATGTAAAATGGTTCAGCAGTTATTTGCATGAAACATCATTCACTATTAAAATTGATTCACACACCTCAAATACATTTTTAGCCCCCTGTGGCATACCACAGGGTTCTAATTTAGGTCCTCTTCTCTTTAATGTGTTTATTGATGACATTGGTAAATATTTGAACTCATCTCGTTATTTACTCCTTGCTGATGTAAAATTATTTAAAATTATCAAATCTATTGCAGATTGTATGGAGTTACAAAATGATTTAAATGGTATTCTATAACGATCTTTTGAAAATGGAATGTCTATTAATAAATCTAATCTAAGACCAAATCTATAACTTTTACTAGGAAAACTAATCCTTTCTTTTTTACTTATAAATTGGGTATTTAAAACATAGTTCGCACCCCTTATATTAATGATCTTGGTGTTCTTCTGGATAACAAACTTTTTTTCCACTATCATGTTGACCATGTAACTTCCCAGTCATTGAAATTACCTGGACTTATTAAATTTATTAAGTCATCATTTAAAAAAAGTTGACTCTTTTTTATGTCTGTACTACGCCCTGGTTAGATATGTTAGAATATGCTACTGTTGCTTGGAATTCCATTACCTTGACTGACACTCTTAGGTTGGAAAACGTTCAAAGAAAATTTGTTGCTGCATGCTATGATAAATACTTTATTAACCAGATTTATTATGACTGAAAGAATTCGAAACCTCTTAGGGCTCTCTTCTCGAATGGACTTTATTGTGATGCCCTTTTTGTTTTTAATATATTCAATAACAAAATTTATTGCAAATTTGCCCTTGATCATGTAGGCAATCATACCCTTCATACCCCTTCTCGGAATCCAAAATTATTTTTTCTCAATAGCTCTTATAAGGTAAGTCCTATAGGTCGTTGTATCCATAGTGCCAATTCTAGATTTGTCGAATTCGACTTTTATCATAAAAGAAAAGCCAAACTCAGAGAGTTATTTAAGGAAATCCCATATCAATAATTTATCATTAAGAGGTTCTGCCTATAATATCTAAATTTTACAATATTCTGATTTATTTTTTGCATATTGTTACTGCTTTTAACCACTATTTAGTTTTTTGTTATTATTGCTATTTTTTTATTATTATCATTATTAATTACTTTTTTTTGTAACTATTAATCATTATATAACATTATTTAGCCATTTTTGTTTATCTTATTTCCTTGTGTAAATATATGTATTTGTATGGTACTTGTGTACTTTCAGTGCTGGCCTGTTATAGGTCCGACTGTTGGCAGTGATTAGCAGGTATAAGTTTCCAGCAAAACGTATTTCATATTAAAAAAATTTATTATAACTGATAGTAGCTTAATGTACACATTAACTAGTTATTAAATTAGTGGTATAAAAAGAACTATTCAATCATCATTTTAGATGTGAATATAATAAAGAAAAAGAGGACAACATTTTGTTATGTAAAAAAACAAGTTTCTTTATTTTTATTTTTGGTCAATGCGTCTCAGTAGCCATTTGGGTTACACACATATGAACAGACTATATTAATATGTTAGGAATGAGTAAGGTTAAATTTAGAGGGATTTTACCCACGTTTGCATAGTAGAGGGAGATTGGATCACCATTTAGGAAAATCAACCCTCAGTACGTCCGACACACTCAATCTCCTTGTCATTGACAGTCAAGTTTATTGTGAGAGTGAAGCCTTAGACCACTCGAACAATGAAGGTGAGTTTTCCTACTAAACTAAGTACAAGATTACCCCAAACAGCTGGCTTTATTAAACAATGAAAAACGCAAAGCAAAAGATATTAGACTCCTCTACACAGTTTCTAACTCCTTATCCAATTAGTCCTTTACATTTTTTATACCCTATGGATATTTCAATAATGTTCACAAACTACGAATTCCAAGTGTCATTGTCTCAAAAAATAAACTTTGTCCAATCAAACTCGATGAAGAGAAAACCTTTTTGGAACAATTCTGTATCGACAGTCAACATTTTTATAGTTTTATTTTTGATTTGAGTTTTTATATAATGTAAAGAGACAAGGGTTATGTGACACCAATTTCAGTCCCAAGTGTCACTCTCTGCAAAATGTTTGAGAGTTGCATCAGCATTCTTGGAGTTTGAGCTGGGGGATCCAATAATAGAATATTTTTGAGTTTTCTTTCTCGGACTTTTCTGCATTTTACTGGATTCTAAAAAACAAACAAAATATTTAGATAGGAACTTTGAAAATATGTATATTAAAAAACTACCCAGTATAATTGTTCATGAATATTAACTTATTAACATGCAAATAAATTTTAACAGCTTAGTTGAAATGCCAACAAGCTATAAATCCTAACAAGTAGAGATGGGTGAGATTCATATTTTCATTTTTATTATAAATTTCAAAATCTTCAGTGTAGCTGCTATCTCCAATCTGAATCTAATGGGTGGGCCCCATTACATCACAAGTCCATTACATTGCATGTCCATTACATCGCGTTTTGGGAACAAATACATTGCAGGTCCATCACGTCGCATTTCCCCCACCTCTCTATACACAGCTAACCCTACTCTGACGTACATTGTAAACATTCCATGATCACAAAATTATGCAAGCCCCAATTTTAAAAGTTAAACTAATCTGAAAATAATAAAACACATGCTTCACCAAGATTATACACTCATTCAACTCGATAGCGCATGCGCGGAACCTCCCAACTCGGCCAAAATGTTGGGTTGGTCGTTTATTATCTCTAACAAATGATCCAACACAACCCAACACAACTTGTTGGCTCTGACCGGCTTGCCCAACATCCCCAACAAGTTTGGAGTGTGCTTATATTGTAACACAACTTGTTGTGATCGTGTTGGCCAATATAGTTAGCTGTGTGCAGAGAGGTGGAGAAATGCGACGTGGTGGGCCTGCAATTTATTTGTTCCCAAAATGCGATATAATGGTATACACCCAAATCTAATGTTAGAAAACATGGTAAATATGTGGTTAACTTTTCTACGTCAGTATGATTTAGTTTTCTTCAATTCTTATTTTGTTCACATTAAATCATAAGCTGCCCTAATAAAGAGAAATGGTAACTACTAACTATATATATATCTAATACAATGCTTTAACTCTTACAGTCAATTAAGCGATAAATTAATATATTCTGAAAATTTAACCCAGAATTCAAAACGTTGGATGATAGTGTGAGGAACATGTTGGTAAGCGCACCATCTGTAGGTCTGTGAATGTTCAAGGGATGTACCCAACACTTTTGTAGTCTTTACTGATGTTTTTTCTTTAATAAATATAGTAAGCATACATTAATCAAACTAGGAATTTTTGAAAAGATGATTGAAAGTTCCTAGTTCCTAGTACTCAAATTTTTCGAGTTTTGTAAAAACTAGACTCAAACTCGAATTTTTTAGTACTCGCACACCACTAATACACTATATACAGCCTTCTACAGCCCTGGATGAAATGACAAACTCCTGGTACACAGTCGCTATAAAAGCGCATATGACGCAATTTCCTTTAGCAGACAATGAGATTAATTAAAAATGTTCTAAAATTATTTTTGTTTGTTTTGTGACCTTTGCAATTTTCACACTATTAGTCAAAATTTGAATTGCTAAAGGTTTCAATATTTATTTTAAAACAAAACAAACAAAAAAAGAGAAGTCTTGAACAAAAGTTAATATGCTCAAACTTTAGAATAAAGCATTTAGCAAGAATAAGTAAATATTGTTGAAACAATTAGTTTAGATTTTTTAGCTAATGAAGGCCAGTGTTTAAAATGTGTTGGTGTTTTGCCTCCAATTCCTAGTTTTAACAACCTCTTCCCATTTGTAGTTTCAAACATAGGTTTAGGATGGGATATTTTTTTAAACTAAGACTATTGCAAACCAAGTCTTAGGTAGCTTTCACATGTGATGGTTTTTCGCCGTCGCCATGGATGGCGCGGTGCCATGATTATCAAGGTGCATGGGTTTAAATAGACCTTTCACACGTGACGGAATGGCAAGAATGTCGTGAACGGCCGTCATGGTAGCCACAGCGTATCTAGACCTAGGGAAGGCTGCCACACCATGAATCACGCACTAAAATAGCCAAGACACATCACATCTAATGCATCTCTTCACGCGCCACGGTGTTTCGCTGTCAATCCGTACGGCGGACTAGCTTTAGTCCTATGTTGTTCATTGTATTGAGTAGATGCAATGGCTTCTGAAACTTACGAAATTGATGTTGAGGCATTAATTGCACAAATGGAATTTAGTCCAGTGCTTTGAGAAAGAAGCTTACAGGGACCCTACACAATCAGTAATATTGTCAGTATTAATAAAGTCATAATTAATAGTGACAGTCTGACTGATCATGTAGGGAGGGGCAGGACTGATGGACAAACTTACAAAAATACTGATTGGATCCGAATTTTCTGATCGCATCAGTATCAGCCCATCAGTCTTGCAAGTGGTGTGAAAGAGTGACAGTAACACTTACAGTAAGATTGGCCGTATATGTACACTCATCAGTATTTCCTTTAGTCTCAGAATCAAACATAGACTGCACACTCCTTTTTTTTATCGCCCATGTTGAACGGTACATGCAGGAGCTGAGATTGATAAAAATAATGACAGGAAGACTGACCATGCATTCTCACTGTAAATTGATGCATACTGTCAGTCAGACTGCGTGTGCCGTTTGTATCAAGGCGAGTGCCGTATTTATTCATTGTGTGTGCAGTACATGGCGACGTCAAAAAAATGTCACGTGTGAAAGCTCACTAACTGTGTCTTGAATAGAAATAATAGTCAATGTAACAATGATGAAAGGAACCAAGGCCCAGTTGATACCAAAGCATGCATTTCAAGTTTGACTTTTTACATATAAAAACTGCTGTAATCAAACTTGCCTGGCATATACATTAACGACTTGCTCTGACCAATCTAAATCACCATATTGAGAATCTACAGAAGCCATTTCGAGGTAGATTAATTGTATATGAAATGATAAGAACAAAACACACAAAAAAGGGCAGAGCCAAAACTTTAGCAACATAAAAAAAAGTACACAAATTATTAATATAACAAAGAAATCTAGTAAGTAATGATGTAAACAATCAAAACACTGAAATATGGACAAATTAAAATACTCATCAAAATTTTTAAACCCATGCCCAAGGTCCTTCTTGACTCATATTTTAAGTCAAGCGCTGTGATGGATGTGCATAAATTGTCGGCTAAATATTTAAATTTTAGTTATATTCACTATTGGTAAGGAGAAATATAAGATGAGTTTTGCAAGGAACGTACTTGTAAAACAGTAGAAATATTGTAAAACCTCTAGTCAATGAAACATTAAATGTGAGTAAAGGAGTTAATTTATTATAAGAATAGAAAAAGGAATTTTTTATTTATTTTGTAATAAAATCAATAAATATTAATTGAAGAAGATAACAAACAATATTTATTAAGGATAGAAAAAATCGATTAACTTATATACCCACTTCACTAAGAATACCACAAAATATATTAAAAAATGTTAAAGAGCAAAATGGTAATACAATTAGGAGTGGTGACATAGTCCTAATGTATTAAAAAGTTAAGAAATAGCATATGAAATAGTCAAAGACTTGTCATACATGATAGAGAATAAATAAACAAATCACATGAATGACAATTACACTAAAATTTGATAAAAAGTTGTGACACGGATTAATACAATTGTATTTAATTGAAGGAAAATTTAAAGATGATTGACAGTAAATAGATTTAGGCAGTTAATCAGATTGTAAAACACACCTTAGATATATGATGATAAAATTACATGCAAAACAAATTAAAATTAATTACATATGGGCACATTAAAATATAATTTTAAAAATAATTAAAAAATATAACATAACATACATCATAGGTCAATAAGTTTATTATGATAAAAGTTTAATGCCTGCATTAAAGGAGGTTTTAGTACTAGTGTAAACAGTCGTATAAATTCATGTAATCACAGATATGTTGTCAAGCAGAACTTTATAGTCAAAATGAATTAGGTGCAAGGCCGTAGCCAGGGGGGGGTTTTGGGGGTTCAAACCCCCCGCAAAGTTTTATGAACAAAATATATATAGCTTTATTTATGGTTCAAACGATATAAAAATTAAAATACAAATACAAATTAGGCGGCTGTGTTATTATAAAAAGCACTTCAAAGAGCTTCTAGAGGTGTTAAATATTTAGAAATTTTCCTAGCGTTCGGCATTTCGGGGGTTATTTTACCATAAAAAACCTCATAGAGCTTCAAAAAGTGTTAATATTTAGAAAATTTCCTACCCTTCTGCAGATAGGGGGTTATTTTATCATAAAAAACACTTCATAGAGCTTCTAGAACCGTTTGTCATTTATAATGTTTTTTATATTCCAGCAATTGGGGGATGTGCTCACCAAACCCCCCCTGAAATTATTGGCTGGCTACGGCCTTGATTAGGTGTATAAGTTGTTTGTATATAGAGTCTATAATGTTACAAATGAAGTGTAGACAAAAAATAGTTGAAAGAAGATATTATACTGTCAATGGAATGTTAATTAAAAAACGTTCCTTATCTGAAGTTTGGTTCCTCTCCTTACAACTTTGATAAGTCTCTAAGCGGGTGGGTGACGTGATGACATGTTTCGGTTTCGGCTTAATCAGCCATCTTCAGGTCTTCATAGTGGGGTTAAGGTGTTATGTCGACCCCCCCCCCCCCCCCCCCCCCCCC
>CABEEJ010001100.1:26523-50218 GCA_901482245.1 Timema douglasi | reverse complement strand
CCCCCCCCGCTCCCGCTCCCTCGTTGTTAACAGAGTTACTCCTTAATAAATATTGTTTATCTTCTTCAATTCATATTTATTTATTTTATTCAAAAATAAATCATTTTTTATTTCTTCTTATAATAAATTAACCCCTTTACTAACTTTTAATGTTTCATTGACTAGAGGTTTAACAATCGTTCTACTGTTTTACATCGGACTTTTGTGCTGGGGTCCAGGGTTCAATCCTTGGTCCCGGCACAGATTTATCTGATTACCAAACCCTTCCTTCACCTCTGACAAGATGTGTATTAATCACAACTTGTGAATGTGGGGAATTCCAGGCCTCCACCGTGGTTTGGATTCCACGTTAAACTGTAGGTCTTTCATTTCATCTCACAATCACCCTACCATTACACATTAACATAAGTGCGTATAACCCAAACGAGTAGTAAGACGCGGTGCTAATAATAGTAATACTGTTTTACAAGTACGTTCCTGGCAAATTTCATACATATTTAAAGTTAAATAATAGATAATGAAACTATATGTTTAGGTTAAGCTAGCATTGTGAATAAAGCAAATTTCTTGGTAGACGGTTTATGACACTAATATTAAATATTGATTCATCTGTTTGTTTGTTATAAGAATCATTTTTATTAAATGAATGTATCTTTATTACAATTTTGTGACTTTGTTCTTTGATTATTAAGCTAAAGAAAAATAAAATGTGTTACAATAACTGCACAACCCTGAACTATAATTGACTATACTAGATATATAAAACTGTTTTTTTCAATATAAGACCTTCAGATTTTAATACAAAATGGTATTTTTTAAGATTTCCTCAAATCTATTGAATTGTATAGGATTAGAGAGATTCAAGCATCCCATCTTTGGTCTTGATTTATTAAATATTTTAAGATAAGTTACAAAAATATGCTTTTTTTTATCCTAATTTCATTTTTTACTATACAAGAAAAAGTTAAAAATACTACTTCATATTTAAAATATGTTTGTAGATTAAACTTGACCAAAAATATCAGGACAGTAATTACTTTAAAGTAGTTTTATTTGTATATAGAACTAAACCAATTTCTGTAGATTTAAGATTGAGCAAAAAATTCCTGTGTAAAGAAAACTATAATGAAAATAAAGCACAATATCATGCAAAGCGAACTAAATAAATTCCAAATGTATGTCAGACCTTCTTCTCCTTCTTCTTCCTCTGGGATGGGGTCTATACTTCTTTTAGAATAACTGGACCTAAAGAAAAAAATATACTCAGGAAAAAATGATATAGCAGGTCAGCTGAAAAAAATCAGGGTGTCTAGCTAAAGAGGATTTGAAACCCCTCTTTTTTCTTTCGGTTTACCATCTTGAATATCAACAGTTTCAGACAGGTCAATTGAATAGATTGACGATTGACAAATTGACACAAGAATCCTGTGTCCAGGTGTCATTTTTCAATTTAATCAATAATGATTGAGATAAAGCTAATTTCCATAATTATAATTATCAACCCCACAAGCTTCACCTTTCATATATACTTAATTGTGTAGCGTTGCGTTCCCCCATTCACAAGTTGTGATTAATATACAGCTTGTCAGAGGTGAAGGAAGGGTTTGCCAAATCAGATAAATCTGTGCCGGGACCGAGGATTGAACCCCAGACTCTCAGCACAGGGGTCCGACCCTTTACCCCTAGACCACCAGGTCACCCCTAGTAGGAGTACAGGGAGTATATGAAATAGTATAGGAAGCAAGCGTGAGATTGTATGGGTATGTAATGAGGATGGAAAGAGAGGTTGCCAAAGAAAATGTTGGAAATGAAGTATGTAGGAAAAAAATCACAAGGGAGGCAAAGAAAGTGATGAGAGGAGCAGATTACGAAAGTGTTAAAATAAGAGGAGAAGAATGGAAGGCATTAAAGGAGGAAGAGTGGTGGAAGAATAGAGGAAGATGGAGGCATTTTACTGAACTGACCTGACCACAGACTGGAAAGTTTTTTTATTATTATGATGATTATGATAATTATAGCATTAATAATTATAATTATTATAATTATAGCATTAATAATAATTTCAATTTCAATTTCAATTTCCTTTATTAGAGTGCTGGCCAACAGTCGGACCTATAACAGGCCAGCACTGAAAAGTACACGAGAAAATAAGATAAACAAAAATGGCTAAATAATGTTATATAATGATTAATAGTTATAAAAAAAGTAATAATGATAATAATAAAAAATAGCAATAGTAACAAAAAACAAAAGAGTGGTTAAAATCAATAACAATATGTAAAAAATAAATCAGAATATTGTAAAATTTAGATATTATAGGCAGAACCCCTTAGTGAAAAATTATTGATAAGGGATTTCCTTAAATAACTCTCAGAGTTTAGCTTTTCTTTTATGATAAAAGTCGAATTCGACAAATCTAGAATTGGCGCTATGGATAAAACGACCTATAGGGAGGGCTTACCTTATAAAAGCTATTGAGAAAAAATAATTTTGGATTACGAGAAGCCTGAGAAGGGATATGAATGCCTACATGATCAAGGGCAAATTTGCAATAAATTTTGCTATTGAATATATTAAAAACAAACAAATAATAATAGTTATAACAGTTATAGTAGTAGTTATAATAGTTGAAGTTATAATAATTGTTGTTGTAGTGTTGTAGATGTTATTGTTGTCATTGTTATTTTTGTTGTTTTTATTGTTATTATTATGAATAGCAAAGAAAAGAGAGAGGGATGTATGGTAAAGTTTTTGCCTTTTTAAAGTGATCTCAATTTTAGCATGATTTCCCCTACCGCCCCTTTCATAGGGATATTTTTTTTCCTTCACACATTTGTTTATATAAACTGATGCCTCTAGTAGATAATACTGTATTAACATTATGAACATTTTGTAGTACTTACTCTCCAGAGCTACGACTCCGTTTCTTAAGTGCTATCAACTGCTTTTCATGAGTCTCAGACTGTTGCAGCTCTAGTGACCTTCTCTTTCTCAAGTTGGTTGTTGTTGGAGAGGAGACCACAAGTTGTGTCAAAGACTTGGTCATATTGATGCATGCAAGGACTGCTTTGCCATATGTACGACCGCATTGGCATGAAGACTCATGCCGTTGATAAATTGAGTACTGTATCACAGTATATGAGTCACTCTGAGTCAGGGTTTTCTGCACTAGTTTAGCTTGGTCATGCCGGTTCAGAGCTACATACGCAGATGTATCATTGAGCCAGCATACTTGTACACTGCCTAAACAAAAGAGAATGTTATTTTGTTAAATGTTAGATCTTAAATATTTAAGGAGATTCAAGATTTGAGGTTTCAAGATAATATATCAGAATTGAGATTTGAAAATAAAAGTTGAATTGAATTTAAACTTGTTTTAGAGCTCTTATACTTGTTATTTATTATTTAAACTCTGATAATTATGGGCCAAACTTAGGAACCAGACCACCCAAATGAATTTATGAATGTTATAATGAATGGATTTAAAAACTAACATATAGTTAACATTTCTGTTTTATATAGACCAAAGCTGCAATGATTTTCATGAAACAAAGTATTTTCTTTAGCATAAAAGAAAAGAGTAGTCAAACTTTCATCAGCTTGATGCTTATTAGTGGATGGATAATTAAAAGTTTAAAATAATATTTCTAGGCATTTAAAAAAAATGCACTTACCAAAGGGACTAAACAGTTTTACCAAGTCATTTGTTTTCCAGTCTTTTAGAAAACTAACATGAAACACGTGATCTCTATTTGCACAATCTGAAAGAGAAAATATATACAAACTTTAAATTTGACTTTTTGTTGTTGTTTAAAAGCTTGAATCTAAAGACAAATAAAATTTATTTTTTTAATTGACTTAATTCCTATTCATTTATTTACTTTTATTTTTATTATGACATCTTACTAGCGATTTAATTCCTAACCAACAAATAAAATTTATATGGTTCTACATGTAAAACAGTTTTTGTGCTGTGGCGATAGATTATTCAAACCAAAGCCACAATGAGTGAGACCAAACTGTTTTAAACTGTCTTAAACTGATCCAAAATGTTTAATGATTACTTTGTACTGTTCACACCACTACACAGTGACAAAGGTATCCATCCCACACTGGGAGAACAAGCAAGACAAGGCACCAGTCTCAAACTACTTCAGACAGAATCAGGAACACGGGAAAAGTGGAAGATGATGTTGAGAGAAAGAGAAGTGGTGGATGTTGAGGCTAGAACACCTATTTTTGACCATTAAATGAAATAATACAGTAATAAAAAAAAAAATTGACAAGTTGCAAATTAAAATAATGTGGCAGGTGAGCATTTTGAAAGTAGTTATATTAGTAATATTTTGATTATATTTTCTAATAATTCATCTTTCAGCTGCTTTTATACTGTTCCACGCCAGTGGAGTTGCTAGCCATTCAAATCCCACCTCATTTTAGTAATTAAGTATCCAACCACGCAATATTAGTCTTTCAGTTTGCTTTTTGTTCTTCAAATACTATTTAATGATCTGACAGCTTAACTCAGTTGGAATCATGTCTGCCTAGTGAGCTAAGGGGCCAAAAAATGTATCATTGATGAAAATATGGGTTTACCCTTTCACATTGATAAATTAACAGCCAGGTACTGGATGTTGTGCTTGTCCTAGTCTTAAGTTGGATTATAAGGCAAATGAAGCTATGACAGGCCTAGCCAGATGGTAGTGGAAAATAATTCTTATCATCATCGTCATTGCCATCGTCATCGTCATCATCATTATTATTATTAGCACCACGTCTTACTACCCGTTCAGGTTATAGGCACTTACGCTAATGTGTAATGGTGGGATGACTGTGAGATGAAATGGAGGACCTACAGTTTAATGTGGAATCCGAACCGCAGTGGAAGCCTGGCATACCACACATTCACAAGTTGTGAAAAATATATGACTTGAATAAAAAAAACTTATGCAGAACATAGGCTGGAAACAGTAATGGATGTAAGTAAATATACTATTTTTAACAAAGGGGTCTCAAACTCTATCCTTAGAGGAGCCAGGTAGTTAAGATAAATGAAACGGGCGAAGCAGGCCACATGTGAGTAAGTCAAAATAATATATATAGTCAGCCAAACTTTCTTTATTTTTATTGGACTAATCCTAACGCATAGGCATGTTGGATTCATAGAATTTGTAACATAAGTTTTGAAGAAGTTAAAATAATTTAAATACTTGTGTGCGTGCATGCGTGTGCACATACATGCATGGATGTGTATGTGTTTGTATATATATTTCATTAATTTGAGGTATTTATGTGCACTTTCTGAATCAACCAGCTATATCAGCAGACGAGAATTTCTATGAACGGAAGGGAAAGGATATATCAATTTTGTCAGATAGGTATTTTCACAAATAGTAAAGAGCTTATGGTATGTGTGCATACTCAAACATATTATGGATAATCAAGTCACACATACTGAGATGGGGCAGTATGTGGCGCATATAGGTGATCACAAGAATGTGCACAAAAACTTTATAGGATAACCTGATGAAACAAGACCAATGGTTAGGCTGAAAGATCTATGGGAGTGTCTCCAAAAAGAATTGAATGGCAAACTCACATTCTTGCGGGCATGCATTTTTTGATTTCCTTAAGGTCAGCGAGTTGTTATTATTGTGTAATTATATAACATCATACCAAAATGTAATTTTTATAAGTTTGTATATGTTGGCTTTAAAGACTAAACAAATTTACTATTTTAAAAACCCTCTTGACCAAACTAAACATCTGTGGGCCACTAGATTACAACCTCTTACTTTAAGTAGGCAATTAAATGCCCCAAATTCCCAAATATTTAATAGATTTTTAATCATGTTCAATTTGTGAGAATGCTTGTATCTTTTAGACATAAGGTTATTTGGAACAGAGCACTAGGCTAAATCATGGTTTAAATTAGGAGGGATAACCAGCACACTTACCCAGTCAACCTTGCAGTTCAACCAAGAGCATTAGTCTACTCTCTTGACCTGAAGAAGCTGTCTGTGACAGTGAAAGCTTGTCCTTAAAAATGTGTGTGTGTTTTTAGTGTTCTATCTAAACAATTTATATTCCAGTATCACCAAGGTAAGTGTGCTGGCTATCCCTCCTTATCCAAACCATTTTTTAGGCATAAACTATTATTTTTATTTTCCCACTAATTCTGATATTCCAGGTGGGTGATAATTTAATGTTAATCATTTATAAACAGACGTAGATGAAGAAGAAACATGACTATGCTATTTAATCATGAAATATTGTTTTCACTTACAATCATCTCCATTTAAATTGATGTAGGAAGAATCTGGACATCTCATTGGTACCAATCTAAATGAACAATACAATATAAATTATGTGTATTATTACAGCTAATAGAAGACTAGATGTAAACAGTTTAAGAGAGACACTAATTTTAAGACTAATAATTATCCTACATGGAATAAGCTAATACCGTCTAATTTTCATATGACAAGCCTTTTAAAAAATATGATCATATTTTTTTGGGGCCAACAATGCAAACAGTTGATTATATTATTAATGTTAACTTATAAGTATTGATAATATTACATGATCTAAATTAAGAATACATGAAAGTAGCTCTAATAACTTTTTCTAGCTCTCAGTAAAGTTCTTATGGAAAATGAACTGTAAGAAGAACAGGAACAAAAGAAAAACACAGAGTATGGATTTTATAATGAAAAGAGGAACAAGTCGATATTTTACACTGCTGCCAATAGACAAAGAGGTAATGATAGTATCTTGAGCAAACTCTGCCACTACTACCCAATCCCTTGACCAAGGGTTTGTTACAAAATAACTATCAAGGGCAGACAGTAAAATGCACAACACAGCTTCTTTTAAGTGTAAACCAATTAAGAGAGGAATAAGGAAACCAGTGAGGAATGATAGGAAATACCCCTGAATTTGTGTTCAATAAAAATCATTGGCTTTTGTTAAATAAGAAGTTGTATTTTGATATAAAGACTATAAATATTTTTTTTAATAACAATAAGTTAAATCTAAATTAAATATTTTGTTACTACAAAAAGAAACATTACAGCTAAGTATTATATAGATTTTTAACTACTTTATAATCTGATGCATAGCCATATTGAGAAAAAGATTATCAAAAATGAACTGTTATAATATTTTAAAACTATTTAAACAAATATTTTTACAGCAAACCTCTATTGATTCAAGAGAAAATTGAATAACAAGGCTAACATTAATGGCAAAGAGTAAAAACAGGGGGAGTGTATAGTTTAGAATTGTTATAATGTTAAAATGTAGGGGAATTTCAAAAAGCGTTTGAGTTGAGTTTAAGTAGAATCTATTCATGATTTTAATATAATAAGAGCATAATATATTTGTTTATTTTAAAATTATAGAGGATATTTAAAATCTCACAAGTCAAAACAAACATAAAATGTAAATACCACATTTTTAAAATGTGATATTTTAAAAATATAAACATGACACTCATTTTTATAAATAATAAATACTTTTGAAAATAAAGTTTAAAAAATGGAAATATTGGTATTTAGTTTAAAAATAATCAAACATGATTTTAAAATAAGAACACCCCTAAAATAAAAATATGAGAGAAAATATATTTAAAATGGTTTCAACACTCATGTTTTTAATACACTAAAATTACACTAACAATTAACAAATAAATTCATCAAAAATTGATGTTGTAATGAGTAACATTTGCCCAAAATAAATCTCTGCAACTTTGATTACCCTAAGAAAACATAATATTCAAATGTAGTTAGAAATATGAGTTTTTTTTATTTCATTTACTAGTCCATAAGGAAATAATCACATTCATAATTACTACTTCTGTTCCAATTCCATTCCTCTGTGTGCTGTTGCGCATGTGTCTTATATGGGCTCTTACTATAAATTTATCTCATTACAAAAAATATTTGAATTGAATTTTTAATGCTTATAAAAGTTGATGATAATACTTTAAAATGAAAAAATAAAGTGATTAAAATAATATTTTTAGTAGACAGTATGAAATAATAAATGAAAACAATCATTATGTATTTGCAATGCAGTGGCGTGTGGTCAATTTTGGACAAAGGGAAGCAATGAGGCTAAAATTAAGGGGGTCTGATGAACGCTAGTTTAATTGGAAGCTCATACTGTTTGTATTTTTCCTAGTTAAAAGTATTATGGGGAAGAAGGAAAATAGTGTGACACAAACTATGTGTGGAATAAAACCAAATAATTGGTGATCTTACAAATATTACACAATCATTAAATTGTATATACATTTAAATAATAATTGTAGTTCTAGCTTGAATAAAAAGAATAATAATAATAATGATCAATTTGTGATTGGCAAAGTTTTCTCTTGGGTTATGGCCTGCAAATGAGTATAACCGATGGCTTGCCTTATAATAACTTTGAATTAGGATTTATTCTACACCCCATCTACATGCCATCATCATTAGTAAAGATTAAGGCCACTAATATAATTTTCCGCCAACCCAACACACCGTTAATTACTATACATTTTCATAAAATTGATAATTGAAACGTCAAAGTTTATATAGGTTGCCTGAAGATGGAGTGGATCAAAAAACCGTGACAAAAAACTATACTTCAAATATTCCTTAAGAACGTTGACACAGCAGCCCTCCTCTTACACTGGTGCCCTTGTTGACGCACTTATCATTCTACTACTGTATGCAAATAAACAAACCCCTTCCCTTGGAAGATCAAACAAACATCAATATTCTGTAAAATAAAATAAACTTAATGTAAATTGGTGATAAATACAATATTTTGTAATAGAGTAACCATAATTATATTTAGAAACTATAAATATTGCTAAAAACCAACTAAGAAATAATATTTTAACAGAATTGAATGTAAGATTAGACACCAGCCATGATAGTAAACTCATGTACTACTTGCCTAGGGTAACGCTGCTTCCCTTTCCTCGATGAGGGTCGAACCGACTCGGAAACAAACGATTAACGAAATAAAAGAGTGAGTGAGACCAGCTGGCTGGCCAGTCAGTCTGAGAAAGAACTGCTTGCTCAAAGAAAGAAGAACTGCCACATAAACTCAATATACTTGTTGGGGAGGTTTCTAATTATATTAATTTGTTTAAACTTTATTTTCTTCTTATTTTCTTTATTCTCTTTTTAATTTTAGGGAAGAGTTGCTTCCCTTGCTTCCATTAAATAAACGCCACTGTCACAAAACTTATTTTAAATGAAAATATAATTTTAGAAAGGAACTATATATGTATAGCAAAAATAATGATTATTCATGTGCTTAGTGATATGTTTAGCTATTTTTATTTTCATTTCCTTATCATTGCTATGGAAGAGGCACGAGAAGAGTAGATGTTAAAGATGTTAATGTTTTTAACACAAACCTGTAGTAACTCACAAAAACAACAAAAATAAAACTGCCTGGGAATGCTATCTCAATCAAAATGTGTGCGAACAATCTTTTGATTCACTCGATGAAACATGTTAGCAATTGTCTCAATTCAAGAAAGCTAACCTAAATGAAGAATATTTTTCTAAAATTTGTTGATTCCCAATAGAGTTTTAAAAATAGGTGTGATTTGAGTGTGTGAAGAGAGGCTTATCTTTATATTTGAAATATCCTCTTAATATTTTGAGATTCTCGACAGATGAAAAAATTACAATACTTTTCAAAGTTATTTTCCCAGTTTTACTGATTTTTCCAAACAGTATTTGTAAATAATTTCTCTTACTACATGTCATACCGTAATATTTCTGAGTAGCTCTGTCTTATAGGAAAGCTGAAATTTGGTATGAACATTATGTAGCATGTCATCTTTATGAGAATCTTCCAAACTTGAAAAATTCATCATGGCAGATTCAAAATCACAAATAAAATGTACAAATTGAATCTTGAAGAGATGAAATTTGGTATGGATGCTATTGAGCAAGCCTTCTTTATAAATGAAAAAATCCAAGATTTTAAAAGTTCAAGATGGAAGATCCAAATTTGTGAATAAAACATACAAATTGAGTCTTTGAATTAAATTTAGTATTGACAGTGATGGGTTAGTAGGCTTTAAGTAATTTGACCTAAAAAATATAAATCAAAAGAAATTTGGCCTAAAAAATGTAAATCAAAAGTAATTTGGCCTAAGAATTAATTTCATCAAAAGTCAACCTTAAGTCATTTGGATTAAAATGAATTTCAAATTTTAAAAAAAGTCGACATTAAGTTAGCCAAAAGTCAGGTGGCCTAAAGTGATTTGACCCTAAGTCATTTAGCCTAAGGTATAAAGTTTAAGACCTGGCGTGTCTTCTGAAAATACATATTGTTACTTGTTTCATCTATCTGAACATAGAAAGCACAAGTGATGTGAGATAGTATTAAAGTAGTTCTGAAAAAATTAGCATTACTGAATCATTAACATTAGTCCTTCTTCTCGTTAAAATTGAAAAGTAGAGTAAATATAATTTTACATTAAAATAACTTTTACATAGTAGCCCTGGAAAAAATATTAAAGATGGAATCTTGAATCCTTCAAGTCCCTAAAACTCTTAAGCATATTAGAGATTTGAGGATTCGAAAAAAGTTCAGATTCAAGACTTAAATACTTAGAAAAAAGAAATCCAATTTTTCAAGTGAAATTTGTTTTAAAGCTTTAATACCACATATTGGTGGTTTAGAAGCTATTATAATTATAGTATGGATTTAACAACTAGAGCTCAGACCAATAATTTTACACTTTTAAATGAATGTATGAACGTTATAATATATGAATTATAAGCAAGAATGTTAACATTTAGTTACTCTTTGTATTTTCTTTTATTCTATTATATTTATATTTCCTCCTTTGTTCAAATTTATTCAAATATTTATTCAACATCTGGGATTCAAAAATAAATTGGAAATTTGTATTCAAGATTCAGTTTCGTAAAATAGTGGATTTGACCCAAATCTAGTAAATATGAAAATGCTTTTGAAGTTTTTCTTCAAGTTAAATAACGAAGGAGTATGAAAGCCATTTTGTGTATGAACACTAATATCAGAATGCGAGTAAATATAAACTTGCTTTGACTATAAGTCTTGAATTAATATTGTTTAACTATAACATTCATCTTTTCAAAACAGTATATAACTATTGTTATGAGGAGGATGGGCGACAGCATATGGGACTTTGTTCGCACAATAAGTTCCTTATGTTAAATTATTATATATATATATTATATACATATTTTATAAATATATTTATTATATATACATTATATTTTATATTAATATTTTATTTGAAATCGAGATTCTGATTTGCCCCAACTATATTTTATTATGATTATTTTGAAGAAATTTGATTAAAATTCATATTTAGACACTGTTAAACATTACAAATAAATAGGTGAATGTCATTTTTTTTGGGAAAATTACATGGAGGGTACTTTAAATAAATAGATATCTCCAATATGTATCATTTCTCTGCAACTATTTGAGATACGAAATAGCTTATCATTGCAAAGTTGTAGTACTATTAAAAATAAAAACTTTTATTTGAAATATATGTTTACAAAAGCAATAGTTTCTGAGATATTGGTAAACATATTTTGTAAATTGAGGGCTGTGAAATAGGGAGTTGTTAGGGGTCTGAGAGCTAGGATTTTTTCATTTGTCTTGAACTCAAGTCGAGTATTTCAAAAAGCTCTAAAGTTCGAGTCGAGTTTGATTATATTCACAATTTTTAAATGTTAATAGTATATTGTTTGTTTGTTTCAAAAATAAAATAATAAAAATATTACTTTTTAAATTTAGAAATAACACTTTAAAAAACAGCATTTAAAAATAAGAACAATACTCAAATAAAAATATAATAGAAAAAAATATTAAAATTGTTTCAACACTAGTGTCTTTAAAGACATTAAAATTACACTGGCAATTACTAAAAAAGGTTCATTGTATTATATTTGGAAGAAGGTACATAAAAAGTGTATAGAGACATATAAAAGGAACTAACACAATATGGCTTTTACAATAAAAAGAACTCGGTTCACACTTAACGTTGCTGCTATTGGACAAAGGGGTGTTCTTTAATATGTTCCTATCTAAGTGTCCTATTATTCTTTACACATTTCCTTTTTCTCTCTTTGGTGTTTTTTGGTTTCCTCTTTTAGAAGGTGTGTTGCACGTTTCACACTCCTCCCTGATGAGTTCAGATAGAATTAAACCTAGGTTGGGGGAATGGGCGCTATCAATCAATTTTCTTCAAGTGGCAGCCATTACCTCTTATTCCAATGGCAGCAATGTAAAGTGTGAATTGTAGTTTTCTTTTCATTGTAAAAGTCAAATCGAGTTTATTCCTCCTAAATGTTTAAATTCACCTTTCCTGTACCTTTTTCCAAATATAATACAATTACATCAAAAGCGAAAAGAAGTTTTCCTTAGAGAGACTTAAGAAAGGTCTATAAAATTGATGTTTTAAAGGGCTAATATTTCCTCAAAATAGCCCTTCCTAACTTTAATTACCCCAAAAGAAAACCTAAGCATCACAAACAGAAATTTGAAGTGTTTCAATTTTTTCTTTTTAGTCCTTAATGTAATAATCGCACATGATCACTTCTTCTGTTTCTAATTCATTCCTCTATGCACTCCTGCGCATGTGCCTTATATGGGCTCTTGCTAGAAATTTTCTTACTATGAAATTTATTTCAATTTTTAATGCCTATAAATTATGATGGTCATACTTTAAAACAAAAAATAAAATGTTTAAAATATTATTTCTAGTAAATATTAAGAAATAATACACTTTTTTTATTCACATTTAGTGAGTTTGGTAGGATATTTATTGAAATGTTGATCAACTCTGATTTGAGACTGGTTAACTAATAAAATTCTATAATTAAATAATACATAAGGCTAGTTTTGTAGTTAAAAGTATTTAATACACATTTTAAATATATTTAGTACAAAAACAATTTGTATAATCAATGTTAAATTTTTAATCTAAATGAAATTTTCATTTGAGATTCAAAGTACCATGTAAAAATAGTAAAAATAATGATTTGTCAAGTATTTAGTGATCTACTTAGCTATTTTAATTTTCATTGCCTTGTAATGGCAATGCAACTTCAATTGAGGATAATTCAAAATGGACGAAGATATTGAATTTTGTTACTGGCCGAAAGTAGTTTTAGAGTTATAGGAAGTTATTAATGTGAAATTGGTAATTTTAACAATAAGTTACCGAATGATAAGTGAAATTGCCAATATCATCTAAATCATTTACAAATGTATTTTAAAAATTAATTTGAACTACATCAAGAGGAAGCTCGGAAATGACGAGCCTACAAACCTTTTGAGAATCTGAGTATTCCCAAAGCCATAGAGTTGATTGTTATGCTCTTTACTGAACAGAAATGCTATTATTTTATCAATATGTTTTTGTAACAATGTATATTTCATTTATATTATTTGGTGGAAAATTACGCTCTTTCTTCGATTATATATACCTAAAGAATTTTTTTTTTCAGTTTACATATCCTACAAGTTTTAAGTAAATATCTCCTTTTTTTTTTGTTGCATAGAGTTTGTCATAAAAACTTCACACACCCATAACATAAAATATTAATGTAAAATTACATACCTATTCAAATAAGGTTGTAGAAGGGGTGAAGTTGGTAACAATGACCTCTCATTGAAGTTTTCAAGGAACCCTTTGGATAGAAACAAATTAAATCAGTACAACACTAATCATTCAGTGACAAACATCTCCCAAAAGTATTTATTTTTAACTCTTTTTTGTTAAGTCTACAATGTGGTTGTATATAACACATAATTACACATAAAATGTGTTATGTTTTACAATATCTAAGTTTACATCTGAAACAAATTACAAATTAAGAAAATAATTGTGTTAATTAGTGTTATTTATCAAAGATGTATTATGGAAAAAGAGAGTCTAACTAGTCGCTTCTCCTTCTCTCCATCTTCTTCTCTTGGTCTTTGTCCACGGCAGCCAGTTGGTTCGGTAAAGCCTCTCAGATTCCCCTCAGTGTTAATTAATAATGGTGGGGGTGGAGAACTTATTCGAATAAAAAGATAGAAGTTGATGAGGTTGATTCAGAAGTTTTATTTTGAAGAAATGTTAACACTTGACATTTTATTACTATTACATCTTTAAACTACATATGGTAAAAAAAAAGAGGATAATTAATACTTTAAGACAGACATATTGTTAAAGTTGTGATAATTTAGCCACATGGTGGTCTCCCTTTTCTTCCACCCATTTATAACACCCTAAAGTCAATAAGAAAAGAACAGCTATTTGTTAAGTACCTCTTACTATGGCTTACTTACTCGTGTGCTAACCAGTAAGTGTATCATGTCTTAACGCTTCCCTTCTTAGTATTATCAGAAACAGACGCTACAATTTGATGTACTGATTAGCTAGCTGTTTGCACCAAACCTCCTCTTCCCACTGTGAAGTCACATGTGCATCCAACAGCTTCCGGATACAAATAAAATAATTCAGCACAATGCTTAAAAGTGAACGGTAAGAGTAATAAATTCAGATGACACTAAGATCCAACAAAGACTTTGCAAGCATGAAAATCTACTAGATTTAAAAGTAAAAGCCTAAAAATGAGGTTAATGAAATGAAATTTAGAATATATATATTGCTTACAACTTTGGACTAATTATAACTAACATAAAACCCCACACTTTCTTATATTTAAACATTTGAACTGACTAATTTAATAATATAAAGATTAAATTAGGCCTAGAAAAGAATAATACATTGAAGATACTGAAGGTTATTTATTAAAATAGGCTTAACTGATTGGAAAACAATAATGTACTATAAGTGTGGTACTCTCAGTATCTTGATAATGTTAACATGATTTATAAATTAAATGGTCGATAGCTAAGAGCCTTAAACCCTGACCACTTTACGATCGAATACCGAAGAAAATGATAGAGATGAAATATATATGAAAAAGACCATAATGAAGAACAAGAGATGGGAGGAGCAGATAGCAAAACATCATGGTTATTCTCAATTATATTATACATTTTCAGTTTTTGTACATGCAAGGAGTCAAGTTATAAAATTACTTCACTGGCATGTTAATATGACTAAAGAAGTGTCTCAAAATAAAATGTGTCCTGCCATACCATACCTAAGTAATTCGCCATGCCTAGGAAACATAAACCAGTGATGTAAGCATCGTATCCAGCCTCATGTAATTTACTTTTAGATATGTCGTTAGAATAGCCCACATATTCATTCTCCGCATCTAAAAGCATAAATAGTTTTTAAATTATTAGCATATAAATATATGTTATTTTGTTTTTTGTATAACTAGACTAATATACAGATTAAAAATTAAAAATTACGCAAAACGGCTATATTGAATTATACATTGAAAGGAGGATAGAAGGGCAAGGCTTACACACTTGCCAGAAAACTATAAGCCTCAAAGTTCACAATTAAAACACAACAAAACACATAATTATGTAATTTTCAGGGTATATCAGACCCCTTCTTCAGGAGAAAAGAGTAAGACACAGATTGAACTATGGCAGCATAGCTAGAGGTTGATCATGGTCTCTTTAATACTGTTGTTGACTGTTTCTTGATTCACAAAAAAGGTTTAGGCCTGGAGTCTGCCGGTGCCTGTTCAAATTGTTGTCTTTACTTTTGGTAGATGGATAGAATGTTGTATTTATAATATACTTAACTATTTAATTATAGTATATGTTAATAATACTGACTTGTGTGAGTAGGACTGATTGGAATAAAAGTAGAAAAGGTTCTGAGATTGAGACCAGAAGGATGCCTGGATTTGGTTATATATTGGTGAACAAGTTCCCACCTATGAAGCTGGGAAACATTGCAACTATTGGAGAGGGCTTGTATTAATCTAGAACTACAGCACGAGTCAAAATCTGAATTATGCTTTTGGGCATGAAGTGCTACTGATTTGTCAGGGTTGTTGTGGTTGGTTTCAAAAAGGTGACCATTCATTTATTGTCTTGAGTGTTCCTGTGGTGAGGCCAATGTATTCAGCAATGCAGTAGTTGCATTGTAGATGGCATTTAAAAGCTTATGTGGGGCAGTCAAAGTGGCCTTTCATGGGGTATTCCATTTGTGTGAGTCTGCTGTTGAATGAAATGGAAGGTTGGTAACTTTTACAGGTGTTTTATCTCAGTTTGTTTCAAGGGTAGGAACTTTTGGCCTGATGTTATTTGTTGTTTGTTGCTAGTTTGGGCAATTTAGGGTGAACCAGAATGTTGTGGAGATTAGAGGGGTGTTTGAATGTGATTTTTGGAGCACTGTTGAGAAGATTTTGTGTGAGAGGTTATGAGGTTAGGTTAGGTTGTAGCTTGTGTTTAGGATAAATCTGAGTTTATCTAGGCCTTCATAATACTGGGTGGTGAACGGTATGTCATTGGAAGGTTGTTTATTGATAAACTCTTGATTGGATAGGGCTCTGTTTATTTGACTGTTGACTGTGTGTTTAGGGTATCCTTGAGCTGTGAAAGTCTTGAAGATTTGACATTGCTTCTTAAGGTCTTCTTCCTCAGCACATATAAGTTTGGCTCTGGTAGATAGGATATAGGGTAGAGAGCTTTTTACATGAAGAAGATGGTTTCTTTGGAAATGAAGGTACTGATGATGGTTGGTGGCTTTGGTGTGGACTGTGCAAGACTGTGCAGGAATTTCGAATGTTTGGCACAACATGAAGAAGAAATATAACATGCATATTTGACACAAAGATTAATACCTGCTGAGGGGATAGAGAATGGGTCTTTGGCCAAAATTTCATATAATTTGTTCAAATTGCTTGAACTGATATAATCTTTCAATGGAGGTGCACTTGCCATATATTTTGTATCCAATAGCCTGAAAAAGAAAAAATAATTTGTAGTTAGAATAAATTTAATTTTAATTCCAAGTAATTATGATGGTTACATATATGATAGTGTGTCGATCCCATACCTCATTTCTCAAGTTTAATTTCAGGGTGGCTTTTGGGAGTTGGAGGCTTAGGAATTGGCATTGGAGGGTTGAAGTATGGAATTGGTTAGGCTATTAAGCTGTGTCCAAACTAATGAGAAGAACCTCGAGCCGAGCCCCATCGAGTACTCGCAGGGACTCATTGAATGTTGGTATTTTGACGAAACATCAAAGAATGTTACAAGGCTTGACTAAAAAGCTCAATGAATGGCGCTGTGATCCGAATCGCAAACAATGCAGAGGCAACTTTGAACTTTTGTTTATTTCATGTTGTCGCTGTTGTTGTTGTTATTGTTATTTTTATTTTTATTATTATTACTATTATTACTATTACTATTATTATTATCATCATCATCATCATCACCATATCTTACTACACATTCAAGTTATTCACACTTAAGCTAATATCTAATGGTAGGGTGATTATAAGATGAAATGGAGAACCTACAGTTCAACGTGGGATCCGAACCATGATGAAGGTCTGGAATTCCACACATTCACAAGTTGTGATTAATACACATCTTGTCAGAGGCGAAGGAAGGATTTGTCAATCAGATAAATCTGTGCAGGGAGCAAGGATTAAACCCACGACCTCCAGCAGAGAAGTCTGACACCTTACCCCTAGATCGCCAGGTCACCTGTTTATTTCATTTTAAAACATGGTCAAAAGAGTAGTGAGGGAGTTATAGTTTTGTACTTTAGGCCCAATCAGTGGCATACCCAGAAATTTTTTCAGGGGAGGGGGGTGGGCATACATTCAAGTTTGTGTCCAGAGTTAAATTTTGGAAGAGGTGGGGAGCTTACGTTGCACAGCTACATAGCTACTGGAAGTGAAGACAATTTATGACTGTTAAATGCATCTAGATACTATTTCAATAATATTTTATTCTAACTAGGGGCAGTGATTTAAATAATATAAGTGAACTAAGATTAGATACAATCTATCAAAGTTATTTTTCCGGTACGTTTTCCAATTTGTAACTTTAGGGGCAGTTTTAAAGTGTGTAATGGTAGACTTACCATAATATTTGCCCCACAAACCAGTACGCTTTTAGTGTTTTACTCTAAGAAAATAATCAGTGGTAGAAGAATCTTATTTGTGTAGAAGGGGAAGGGGCAGTTAGAAAAATAAAGAGTTTTGGCCCTCCAACCCAAAGGGGAGTCCAAGGATCCTTTCCAGGAAAATGTTGCCAGTAAAATGTACCCACCTTGAAGCTATTTGGAGGGGTCTTTGCTTGATAGTTTTACAAATGTAGATGATTATAGAAGCTTTTCAGAGTAGTCCTTGTCTGGATTTTTTTTTCCTCTAGAAACCATCTTCCTCTGGGTTTTTTTTTAAACAAGAATGCCTGAACATTTTTTGAAAATTACATACCCCAAGAAGCCATTTGGTATGGTTCGAATTTGGCAAATTTTTTAAAAATGGATTCCTCTAGAAGCTATTTGGAGTAGTCCTTTGCTGGAAATTTTTTTTAAATTAATTTGAGGTTTGGAAGTGAGAGGAGGGGTGAGGGGGGAGTAGAGAGATGCCCTATTTTCCCCCTCCTCGGCAAGCCACTGGGCCCAATTTAATTAATTCAATGCTCAAATTCACTGGATGGCATTCAAGTAAAGTTTTTGTATTGGCCACTGATTTATTGAAATTTAAGGTGGTGAAGCAAATTATTTCAGCTATATTCTGCTCGTCTAATATACAATTGAGTTTGCCACCAGAGTATGTCCTGTTTTTTTTCTTTGTTGCACAGTATGGATAAATATATGCCACAACAGTCAATTTTAATTTTTTTACTGTCCAATAAGAGTGTCATACCACAAAGTAAATATCTTTTTGAAACAAAATATGGCTCACAAGTAGGTTCAGGGTTCGGTTCACAGGCAAAAATTCAAAAGGAAGGAAAAAATAAATCAACAAATGTGTCCATGTTGATCATTAGTTCATTTTGTCCAAAACTGCAGTATTTAAAAATGTAGAAAGCGTCACTAATTGGAATATTGATTTACTGTTCATTATTTTAAATACCCCAACATTTCCCTGACTGTGGATCCCTTTTATAAAAGAGTATATCGTATATGTAGGACTATGTGAATCTTGTTTGTGTTCAGTCATTCCAGTTTCAGCATAGGTTTGGTTTTAGCAATTGACAATGGATGCAAACACATGAGTTTCTATCCCCCTTTCATGTATCTTCTTAAAAATATATAACAAAATCACCTTTGTAAGCGAAAAGAGGCTTTCTCTATCGTGATATATTATATATTCACATCTTATGTCCATTTCCTGTGGGTTTACTTTAGGTTATCCAATTCTTTTACATGTTTCTATCTATGTAGAGATGGGACGCTTGACTCATAAAATTCTATGGTGATTTGTATAAATCTCAATAAAGTATCTCTGATACAACTGTGAAGACCAAACCATTTTAAGCAGTTATTGGTAAAAGTAATTATAGAGACTTGTGTTGTAAGGAGTAGGGCTCCGCGAGTACTCGTATTTCGATCTCAATCTCGAGCTTGTCGCTTAAGCTCGAGATCGAAATCAAAAGTTTTGTAGGCTCGTCATTTTCAAGCGTCCCCATAATGTACTTAATAATCAATTTTTAAAATGTAAATATAAGTATAGTCTATTTAATTGAGATAATCTCAGCATTTTCACTTATAAATCATTTGGATACTAAACAAATTGTTAAAAACTAATTTCAATTTTTACATTAATAATGTAATAGAGCTTTAAAACCATTTTCGACCGGTAAATATATTTAATATAATCGTCCATTTTGAATTATACTTGATTGAAGCTGTTTACGTGTATTGCCATGACAAAGTAATAAAAATAAAAATAGAAGATTACTAAATATTTGAATGATTCTTTTTTACTATTTTTACCTGGTCCCTTTCTAAAATAATAATTTATGTTAAATTAAAAATGTAATATCAAAAATATATTCTGATAAATGTTTTCAAACTTAAGATATTTAAAACTCATAATAATTAATAGGCTTAGCTACAAAACTAGCTCTAGTTTAGTTACTATTTAGTTATAAAATTTAGTTTGTTAACCTGTTTAAAATCAATGTTGATCTTATTTATTGCAATACATATTTTACCAAACTTACCACATTTTGATTAAAAAAGCATATACTAATTCATATTGTTTGCTAGAAATATTATTTTAGTCATACTTTTAATTTTAAAGTATCAGCATCAACAAGTTACTGAAGCATATTTTGGGGAAATATTAGCTTATTAAAATGTCAATTGTATTAACTTTTAATCAAGACAGTGTAGAAACACACTACATTAATGTAAAGTGATAGTGAAGGTAGTCAACCTGAAAGGATAGTTTGGTTAGGCCTAGATATAAACAAACACACTTCTTTATTTCTTCTTACACTTTTACATTTCCCACTTTTTCAAATTTCCACAGTTGCACATTGTTTTGAATTTTCATAATTATTTATTTTTAATATGAAAAGACATTAATGAAAAAGTAATATTCCTGAAAATTCAAACTAATGTGCAACTGTGGGAGTTTTAAAGAAATGTAAAGTGTAAAACGACATGAAAAGAGAAGTGTCTTGTGTTTTTTAACTGTTATTTCTAATTTAAAAACCGATATTTTTGTTATTTATAATTTTTTTTCAAAAGTATTTACTATTTATAAAAATGAGTGTCATTCATATTTTAAGAACTTGTGTTTTAAAATTATGAATAGGCCTTTACTTGAACTCGGGAGCTTTTATAAATACTCGACTCGAATGAAAAAACCAAGCTCGCAAACCCCTAGTTAGGAGGATAACAAAATCACAAAATAAGGATAAAATGTTATTATTATAATTAATTTACTAAAAAAAGTATTATCTTTGTTGTTTATGACAATCGAAGTATAATTTGTCAATGGCAACCTAAAACAACTTTTTTTTAAACTCACTTTAAATTTTGGAATTTTAACTTTCAAGATTCTAGGATTTGAATTTGTATTTGAGATATGAAAGAAAATTTAAGATTCAGAATCAAGAAATATAGGATTCAACCCATCTCTAGTTTATAACCCTCTATCCTGTACCTTCTTCCATATTTATATCTATGCCATAATATGAAACATTCAAAACAACAAGAAATATTAGTAATTTTGTATCATTCAGACCAATTATGTCCTTTACATATTTTTGAATCATTTTAAATTAAAGTTGAGCTGATCAACTACTTTGCCGATCATGGTGACGCCAATTGTTTGTTGCCTACTAGGCCAACCACTAATGACATCATTTGGTTTATTTAATTTTAAATGTTACAAAGATAATTTTTAATTTTATAATAATGGAAATTGATGAAAATAAGAAAAAAAGGAAAAATAAACTAATAAATGTAAACTTAATTAAGGAAGCCCACCTTGAGGGAAAATGTGGGAAGACCCAATGCACAATATAATGTGACTTTTCTTTTTTCTTCTATAGGCAAAGTAGTCACATACACATTTAAACACATATAGAATAATATTTCGGCATTGTTGCCTTTATCAAACAAAAAGAGAAGAGGGAATACACTTTACACAAAAGTGCAACACAGCTTCCTGTGTATGTCATTTTATGTTATTAGTTTTACATGTTCTTATCTAATTGTACTATCATTCTTTACAAATTTCTTTTCTCTCCTTTTTGTGTTGGTTGGTTTCCTCTTTAAAGAAGTTGCATTGTGCGTTTCACACTCCCTCCTGATGAGTTCTGATAAAATGAAACCTAGGTTGGTGGATCAGGCGGTAACAATCTATTTTCTTCAAGAGGCAGTCATTACCTCTTTGTCCAATTGCATCAATGGAAAGTACATATTATGTTTGTCCCTATTATATGTTTCCATCCACCTTACCTGTACCTTCTTCCAAATATAATTCAACTACACAATAAAGTAAAAAGGAGTGTTCCTCATAGTTAAGTTTGTAATGGTCTTATATCGAAATTTGTGCATAGAATATCATGACAAATATATTACTCTTCGTATAAAAACAGAAAGAAAAAAAATATTTTGTTAGTTAAATTTCTCAGAATTAAAATAAGCATGATTAATTTCAAAATTATTTAATAAGTATCAACTGATGAATAAATATAAGAATTGAAATATAGAAGTCTTGAATCCATGATGTTGTTTTGAAACCTATGAGAGCCCTTTAATTTTTCAGCTTCCATTGAATGCTTCTCTATTATTGCAGACATGTTTGATGGTCGACCTTGTGGATGACCTTGCAAAGATGATCCCTCCCTACTCACTAATATCTTCTTCCCTCTTTGCCCCTTCCTTTCCCATCTCCTTGTTAATGCTAAGAGAAGTAGCTTTACTTCAGAGTCACTAGAAGACACCCCACAACTCTTCTATCAAGAAAACAAAGGACAAGGGCAGCAGTCAAGAGCTTAACAATACCTTCCAACCCACCATGTGCAGCACATTAACAAAAGTGTGATGGTTTTTTTAGTATTAGGTAAGCCAATACACCATAGGTCATCAACTTACGGACAATGCCATTATCAGGTGATGATCAAATTGGTATTCAGCCATCTGCTTGGACCTATTTTAAATTCTATCATCCTGAATATTTCAGATAAATATAGTAAAACAATGTTTATCTTTTGCTTTTCAATGTAATTTTTGATTAAAACTTACAGTTAATGGAATCAATACTTAATGCCCTTGGTTTCAAGAAGCTTCAAAATTTTGTTAAGTAAAATAAAACTTGCCTTGTAAATATGTTATTAGCCATTTCCTTAAACCTCTTATATTCAAACGGAAGTGTGTCGCAGAACTGATGTAGGATGTGGCAGAGGTCCAGCATCATATTGTGGCCCACTACAAGCTTCCTCTGTGAAATAAACAATCAAAATATAAGGAAAATATAATTTTAACCTATGCTATCAAATCAAAGATGCCTCAGTTTTAATATATATGAATTCCTTTATAATTAATTATTATATTTTAAATATGTCTGCATTTTAACACAAAAAATTAAGATACATTTTATTAAGTTTGCTTATTTTTTATATTGCATATAAACATGAAATATATTTAGAATTTCAAATTCAAATTTCAAATTGTAATACCTAGTAAATTAGATTTTTATTCATCAATATACTTTGATACCTTAGATTTAGGTTATGTGGTATAGAGCACTAGGCTAAATCATGGTTTAAACTAGGAGAGATAGCCAGCACACTTACCTAGGTGATACTGGAGTAGAAATTGTTTAGATATAACACTAAAAAACACATAAACACATTTTTAAGGACAAGCTTTCACTGTCACAGACAGCTTCATCAGGTCAGGAGAGTAGACTGATGCTTTTGGTTGAACTGTAAGGTTGACTGTCCACAGCTGACTGTTTTTCAGTTATGACATCACTGTATAGATAGCAGCACAATGAACAATGTTATATTGAATGTACGAATTCAATATGACATTATTCATTGTGCTGCTATCTATACAGTGATGTCATAACTTAAAAACAGTCAGCTGTGGACAGTCAACCTTACAGTTCAATCAAAAGCATCAGTCTACTCTCCTGACCTGATGAAGCTGTCTGTGACAGTGAAAGCTTGTCCTTAAAAATGTGTTTATGTGTTTTTTAGTGTTATATCTAAACAATTTCTACTCCAGTATCACCTAGGTAAGTGTGCTGGCTATCCCTCCTAATTTAAA
>CABEEJ010001100.1:0-26516 GCA_901482245.1 Timema douglasi | reverse complement strand
AAAAACAGTCAGCTGTGGACAGTCAACCTTACAGTTCAACCAAAAGCATCAGTCTACTCTCCTGACCTGATGAAGCTGTCTGTGACAGTGAAAGCTTGTCCTTAAAAATGTGTTTATGTGTTTTTTAGTGTTATATCTAAACAATTTCTACTCCAGTATCACCTAGGTAAGTGTGCTGGCTATTCCTCCTTATTTAAACCATACCTTAGATTTATAAAGTTTTGTGCTCTAATTTTACTAACTCAAAAGTAAATTGTATAAACCAAAAATTTTCATTTTCATTTTCATTAAATAGTACATTATAATGGCATAATATAATGGTGTGAGAGTAATGAGATTAAGAGGAAATGCATTAGCATTTGCTTGCAGATGTAATTATATAAAAACAACTTTTGTTTAAAAAAAATATTTTAGTATATGTACTTAAAACACCAAACGTACTAATCATTCAAGCAAGCCAACGCTAGTTGGAAGGGAATAAGGAAAGTAAAATTTGAAGGAAATGTATTCACAATAATTTTGTGTAGGGAACGTAAGAAACTATCCCGGGAAAAAGTCTTAAGAGTACTTAGCCAGAACTTGAACATCAATCCTCAACCCCAACCAGCCATCATCCCACTCAACCCGCAAACCAAACTAAATGAGAGACAAATTCCTTTGTACCTTGGATAGTAAAGATTCCTTTCATAAGTGGGCTTGTTATTATTATATTACTATAAAGCCACATGGCTGACTCACTCAGTGACATTAATATTTAACCCCTTCCAGATGAGCTAGAAACTTGAAATTTGGCAAACGTATAGCTTTTAGCCTGTAACCAACAGGAAAATTCCAAAAAGTTAAACATTTTGACTTGAATGTTGGTGCGGATCTTTCCTTGGAAGTATCTTGTGGCTAAACGGTAAAGACTTATAAAAACGGCATTAGAATTACATTAGTTTACATCCATTTGCAAAGAAAACAAAGCAAAGAGAGTTTAATTATAATCTTGGAAAAAAAGATTTTACACCATGGCCTACGCTGAAAACATTTGTTTACGAGTCTCCGCTCACAACTATTGTCGTCATCTGCGCATACACATACCCACATTCACGGATGGTACGAATGCACAAATGACCTACATCTTTGTGGTCATGTTTTGCTGGATCCTCGTTACTTCGAACAATGCCATGTGTTGTTGTTGTTGTTTTTGTTGTTGTTGTTATTATTATTATTATTATTATTATTATTATAATACGCAACCATGTAGTGTTGTGTGATATTTTCATTTATATTATCTTGTTTAGTAAAGTGTTATTTTGTTCATTCGGACATTCATGTCTACGATATTATTCCTTACCTTTCTAGCATAAAATTATTTACAGATGTTAAATAAAATATTTATTTGGTTAAATAAAAATGTAGCTAAATTTAAAACATATGAATAGAAAAAATTAGTTAAATTTGAAAATATTTTTTATGATTTCGTTTGTCCCTAAGATTTCAAATTTTAAAAAACAAATTGTATTACCTGTCATTTTTATGCCTATTTAATATACTATTTAATATTACTTCAAAATATTTGTTTATTAAATATTTATCTTTGGTCACAAATTGTTATTTTAATGGCCAGTCTAAACACTTATTTTACTTCTCTTTTTTTTTATTTGCTTCAAGTCTTACTATATTAATTAAGTAGGAATTATGAAGGTATAATTCAGAGTAAATGTACCCACATTTGTGGAGCAGAACATAGATAACCATTCAGTAAGACCACCCTCAGCACACTTAGAAGGATTCACACCTCTACCTGACCACCACTGGGAAATCAGATTAAGTGAGCTTGACGTTCAGTCCATGAGCCCAACCATATAGGTATATTTTACTTCTTTTACAAATGGTATTTGGCCAAGGTAAATAAATTTTCTGAACTGAGGCAGCTTTTATTGCTCATAAGAATGTTAATAAGAAAAAAAATGTGCTGTTGGTATTTATTTCTGTCAATCTCGGACAACTTAAAAAAAAGGTAACGAACCATTATTATTACTATGTCTACTATTGAGAAAGTATCTGTAAATTTTGATAACAATGATTTGCATTTCAGTTAGTAAGTGTTGTAGTTAAAAAAATTAAATTTAAATCAACAAAATTGGCCATGTTTCACATTTAACCTCTTTAGCGTTTACGACGTTACTAGCCATTCAAATGTGAAGCATGGTGTGTGACATCAAACAAGGCCAAATCTTTGTGAGTCTGTTTCCAGCTAAAACTGGCACCTCTTGGCCATGACTTAACTATTTGAAATATAGAGTTTGCACTCCTTTTTGAGTCAGTTGTTTCATAATGGCAGATTGAGTAGAGGATGATTTGAATAACAGCAATTTTCATCATATTTTGGATGACAGTAACAATACTAGTGGGTGTGAATCAGATAGGGAAAAGTGTTTAGTATGTTGTCTCTGGGAATTTCTGGATAAGATGAATTGAAGAAAATATTAGAAAATTAAAGCAGTTGGATCTCTATCACAAAGACAACTGAAATAGTTAAGATTTTTTTTGTAGTAGGATATTTATTGTATTTTTTGAATTTTTTCACATTTTTCCTATTGTTAGTTTTCAAGTTTCATAATGTTTTGTGTACGCTTAAACCATTGCGTTACAAAAATTGGGTCCCCCTCAGGAATGGTTTCAGTAACTGCTTGAGAAATTAAAGGTAGTGGGATTGCGAGCTCAATTTTTTTTAATTCGAGTCTATCTCGGGCAAGCTTTTCATAAAGCAATTGATTATCAAGTTGAGTTGAGGTTGAATTGACTAATATATCATTTTATTTATTTAATTATGTTAAATAAAACAAATATGTATTAATATTATTTTAATTTTTTTTATGAAATTAGAGATAGATATTTAGAATTAAATAAATGTGTTTTGAACTTATTTTAAATAGTTTGAAAAATCAGCCATATTTCTATAAGGAAAACCTCTTTTCACTTTATGAGGTATTTGTATTATATTTGGAAGTTGGTACAGGAAAGGTGGAAAGAAACTTATAAAAGAAATTAACATAAAATGGCTCTTACAATGAAAAGAACAACACTGTTTACACTTTACATTGCTACCATTACAAAAAATTGACCGTCACCGCCCAATTCCTCAAAATATGTAGCAGTCTATTTTCTTCAAGAGGCAGCCATTACCTTTTTGTCCAATAGCTAGCAAGGTTGGGTGATTGGGTGATAGGGATTGATTTTCTTCCACAGGTGGCCATTACCTCTTTGTCCAGTGGCAGCAGTGTAAAGTGTGAACTGTGTTATTCTTTCCATTGTAAAAGTCATTTTGTGTGTGTCCCTTTTATTTGTTTCCATCCACTTTTCTTGAACCTACTTCCCCAAATACAAAAAAAAATCCCTCATAAAATTCTTTTCTCAATATACTATATAATTACTAACAGAAATATTAATCATGAATTTATGATACAATTCAACATTCCTAAGTACTGTTTAAAAAAAATCATTTTTGAAAATAGGTTTGGATGTGCAGATTTATTATGCTTTTATTTTTATAAAAATAGCTCCATAAATTTCCTGCCCATCCAAAGTGCAACTGTTCACTTGTTGCTGTCCTCCTACCAGAGAGCAATAATGATTTTTTTAAGATGTAAATAGTACACTTTTGCATTAATCTGATGTTCTAACAGAGTTGCTGACCTTGACTTTCCAAAGGTTATCTACCCTCTTTGTTGATTCCTTGTCACACATTATCCCCTTACCCTTCTCTAACTGTACATTATTTCACAAACCCCTTCTCCAACAAGGAAAGAAAAGAGTTAACAATGAGTCATTCTCACCTGACACACAAAACTAAAGAAATAACTTTTTTCAAGCTTGTATTATATTTGGAAGAAGGTACAGGAAAGGTGGATAGAAACCCATAAATATGTTGAGCCTTGTGAGCTCCAGTATATATTTAAAGCTTAGAAAATCAAATACTCACGAATTCCTAGTTAAAAGCCCAAGTTGTCAATTTTGCACACACAAAAAAATTATTTTGGCTATATATGTATTATGAATGCTACAGTAAACTTTAAATATGTTTTCATAGTAATTTTGAGGTTCTATGTAAAAGTTCATAAAAACAACTTTCTCAAAATATATTTATCTGTATATGACCTGTGTTTTCTTGAGTGATATAGTTAATGTAAATAGGTGGAATAGATAAAAACATATACAACATGGTAAGAGGCTCAACTTGGAATGAGTAATGTAATATTCAAATTACCGAAAGCGAGATGAGGTTGATAACTTCACAAAAACCAGTGGCCTCCTCCACTTCATTTATTTCTCTGTCGATTTTGTCATCTTCCAGTTTCTTGCGATTCTCGTCTCCATCGCTGCGCATGACAAACATTGTGCGGTTGCCATCACTGGCAGTCCTCGTCTCGAGGTATGCATGAGGGAAGCGCTTGCCTACTTCTTGATATAGCAGCTTCCTTATATACCCATTGTACTGGTCCAACTGAAGCTCCTTTGGCTCCTTAATGGGCAGGAACTTCTCTATGCGATCACTATGAAAATAAAAAGATATGATAAATCTATTTCTATTCTATAGATATATCTGAGCTAATAATGACAGTGAGGTTTAGATTTAATTAATCTTTTAGACTGCATAGGATACTTCTTGATGGAGATTACTGTCATTGAAGTTAAAAAAGGCAAGAATGACCTCAAATCAATAGCAGGACGTTGTTTTTGAAAAAATGTATGTGCCAAAAACAGGATCATCCGTTCAATACATCTTTAGTTTTGTTTTATTGATAAGACATGTGATGAACATCAGGCCTAAGATTTTTTTTCATTTCCTTCACAGACAAAGGAGCCTAAATCTAATAAATATGATATGCTGTGAAGGGGCATGACACTCAACTCATGGTATAATTTACAGAGAGATAAGTTTGATAAACGAGATATTAATAAAATTCTGGGGTAAAAAATAAATCCATAAGATTTGTCATAAATTCTTTAGGAGAGTCAATAACCATAATAACCATAATTACACCAGGATTTCTAGTGAAAGGTTAATGGGGAAGGGGGTGGATGGACTGGATACGATGTCAATGATGATATCAACGTCACTGTTATCTTCTCCATCAGTGCCAAATGAAATTAGTTCATTTTCTCAATCAGTGTAAACTAATAAATCACCTATTTCTTTTTCATTTAGACTTCTTTCATGAGAAATTATATGCTTTTTACTTTTACTATTCTTATTATCACTTTTTCTCTTCCCTGTGTTAGCAAAGGAGCATGACTATGAAAAGAACAAACCGAATAGTCGTCTGTGTTATGCGAAAACCAAAAATTCCATTAGAAAAATGAAGATTTAAGTGGCATCAAAAGTTAGCCTAAGAACTACATAGTAGAACCACTTTCAAAAAGGTTTGTGAAATTGGTTTAGATCGGTTTAGTTAATCGACCACAGTTGATCATGGGTGTCTGTACACAGCAACCATAAAGGATTAAGGTTGTTTATAAGATCAAGTGTGTTAATCAAATCAAATCAAGTCAAATCAAATTCAAAATTCCTACAGTCCCCCTAGCTGCAGTTTTAGGCCCGCAATTCAACATTCTTAGCTAAAATGGAATAAAGAAACCTAACTTGCTTCCATATATATTTTTATTTTGCACATCATAGTATCGGTTTGGGCTATCTGCATAAAACTATACAAGAGGGATAGGTATGAGGAAGGTATTTAGAAAGGGGAAAAATTACCCTCAGTACACACATGCAGAATCTGTCACAAAAAATGAGCCTAACTGAACTTTATGTTTAGTCAGTGTGCCCACCGATGACTAAATGAGCCAATGAAATGTTAAATAAAGTCCGTTCACCGTAGGAATTGTTTTCTGAAAGGCCTTTTTCTCTACCAGAAATATATTATATAGTAGGGTATTGGTAGGAAAAAAGACCTTTCAGAGAATAAGTCCTACCGGGAATGGAGTATATACAGGATCTTAAAACTAAATCTAATTTTTTGTTAACTGTTCTAAACCTACAAAACTCATTTCTTTTATTTTTTTAAAACAACTCTTTTTTAGTATGTTAGGAATTAAAATAATTAAGGATCAATAATGGTGGTAAAAAAGTCAAATCAACCTGAAGGATGAATTTTTTTAATCGCTAGTGAGAAAGTGATATAAATTATGAGTAAACTCACCATATATCTTCAATCAATGGCACATGAATATCTGGGATGGGGATAGATTCTGTTTGGAGCAGACTTTTGATATTTCGTAGCTTTTGTTTTTCTTCCAAATTTGCACGAAGTGGTTCCATTTGAGAATCGGTGGTGTAGTGAATACCTTACCAAAAAAACCATATGGTAAAATTAGAATATATTTGAGAAATAAAATAAATGAAATGCTTTTAAGTAGAGGTTTGAAACTCAATATCTTAATACCTTAGAGTCTTGTTTCAAAATAATTAAAAATTGATATTAATATTGTGATTTTCGATTCCTCAATTCTTAGCTCTCAAATCCCATAGAGTAAAAGTTCTGGCATTCAAATGAAAAGTACTATTCACAATTGAATATTATTTCATTTTGATTATTGTTGGAATTTTAGACGTTTCACTTTCCAGGAAAATTGTGGGTGTATTCAACATTAACTTAGTAATGTCAATCTTACACAAATCAAATACAGCAGTTAGTTTTTATTTTTTACTATTGTCGTAGCTTGCAGCCTTTTGTAAGCTAGAGCTTGCGAGGATGAAATAATCCTGAGAACTCATACAGACAATTGTCCTGGGTCATCAGTTATGTACATGTACCAGGTTATGTTTTCAAACACATATAATGTTTTGCCGATTAGAGTAGAGTATTGGCAAAAATAGTAGCTTAGGAGACAATTTTTGGTATATAACAGCGGGTTTTTAAACCTTTTTATGAGAGGGGGCTGGAGAAGGATGTCAGTTGTTAAGGGGCTCCTTTGAAGTGCTTTACATACTCAGCAACCAAGTTAGAGCAAATTGTGGAAAGAATATCCAACAGCTTGAATCTATGTTCAGTATGAAGGAGGGAGCCCCAAACCATCCTGAATGTCCAAGTTATATAACAACCGCGTAACGCCGGGCAGCCGTGTATTCAACACCAGGAATCACAACACTAAAAATAGGTAGGGGCATTGATAGAATGAGGACCTTTATCTAAACTCTTTTTGGAGAAGTAGCAACACTATTTACAAGTGTTTAGATTATACAACCTAAACGGGTCTGATAGTTGAATAGCCAAAATATAAGAGAATACAGACACTAGGGTGACCGATTTCAAAACTAATTTAGTTAAGAATAGGTATGAAATAATTTTACTACAGTATAACCTGGCCATTTCAAATGTCTGTAATTCGAAATCATCTTTGATTCGAATTTTTCGCCCAGTCCCGTGAATTTAGTATCAAAACAATGTTAAGAAATCATAGATAATTCAAAGTGTGTTTCATTCAAACTTCTCATAAGTTGTAATGTATTATGCAGTATTGTTTTCCTACTTCTTACTTCTAGTTGCAGCACCGTGTTGTTCTACTTTTGGAAACAGAGGAGGTGACATTGGAATTCGGTCAGTATCCTTCTTCCCACCCTCCCCCTCCCCTGCTCACCCATACATCTTTGTTTACATGTACAGTTCTGTACTCCGTTAGTCAAGGTCAAACCTCTCGAGCGGGTATGTGCACTGTTCTTAATGATTCGGTCGTAGCGATATTCTTGTGACATGCAAGTTTATTTTGTTGTGTTGTTTAGTTTTAGTTTTGTTTAGTACATACTGTACAGTTGTGTTTGTGTGTGTATCGTTATGTCACTGTCCAAGCCACAGACCTATAAATCATTAACTTTGGCCGAAAAAGTAGAGGTGATAAAGGAAGTGGAAAAGGGACTTAAAAAGAAATCAGATACCTTTTAATGGGCAAATTTGTGAACGATTTTGGTATTTTACTAAACCATCTGGATATAAAGCACAAATTTTATCCATTGTCATATTAAAAGAACTTCAAACCAAAATAAATATTCCATCACACAAATTAATTGCACAGAGTTACAATGGTGAAGCCATTATGAGTGGAAAAAATAATGTTGTTCAATTATTAATAAAACAAATATATCCAAATTACTATTTTGTACATTGCTATCCACATCAATTTAACCTAATTATGGAACGAGGAGTGCAATGTAACAAAAAAGTGAAGAATTTTTTCGCTAATTTACAAGCGTTCTCTTCATTTTTTTTCCGTTCACCTAAAAGAACAGCATTCCTTGACGAAATTGTTCAGAAAAGGTTACCACGAGTGGTTCCAACTCGCTGGAATTTTAAAGCAGAACAGTCAATACTCTATTTGACAACAAAGACACATTTAAGGAATGCTTAGAAAAAAATCATAGAAACTGATGAAGTAGATTCGAAAATACTAAATGAAGCAAGTGGCCTAATATACCACTTAAATAGTTTAGAATTCATGTATTGGCTGAAACAATTTCATTTAATCATGCCACACGTGAACATTTTTTAAATTAAACTTAAGTGGTTGGTGTTGATAGCTTATATTGAGAGAAAGATATTGATCAATTTGCGATACAAATTTAAAAAAATTAGAAATGGTATCGACGAGGTTGAAGAACCTGAGTAAAAAAGAAAGAAAACTTCATCCAGTAATGGAGATAGTAGAAATACTGCTGCAAAAGAAGTTTGTGACACTATTCTAACCCAAATTAAGGATAGATTTGATTTTAAGTCACCTAAGTGCAGCAAAATTATTCAAGTCATTTTTTTTAAACCTATCAACAATCTTTTCCACTAAATGAGTTTAACAAAACTGTTGCATCCAAATTCCATGTAAAACACAATAAAATTAAAGAGTGTATAGAATTGAATTTACAATCGTGATGATATGTGCGAAGTTGAGGGTGTGTTATCTTTACTAGTGTTTATTTCACAAGATAACCTGAGTGAGATTTTATCTGAAAGTTTCAAATTATTGGACATTATTTGCACTACACCAATGTCAACAAGTGAATATGAAAGGTGTTTTTCTACCTTAAAACAGATTAAGGCTTTCTTGAGTAGTACAATGACGGAAAACAGACTAAATGCTTTAGCAGTTCTATAGGTCGAAAAGAAATTTATTAATTCAACTTCTGATTTCAACAACAAAGTTATTGGGGTATTATCAAATATCAAAGAAAGAAGGATGTACTTCTATTACAAAATATAATAAATAAGAGGTGAGTTTATATTTTTATTAATTAGCCTATTTTTTATTTTCAATTTTGTGCCCTCCCATGAAAACAAGTCACGAGCCGCCACTGCTTTTTTCTCTTTCTCACTGCATCTCATTACCTGTTCAGGTGCGCTCTCTTTTTCTCTCTTTATATACATTAGAATCTTGATTATCCAGGCTCACATTAAATGGAGCGGTAATTTTTATTCATCTAATAAAATTTCAATTACATGCTACAATATAACTGTCCGATGATGTACAGGCCAGTAAAACTGAATGTGTCGCTAAAAAATGTTAACATGAAATATAAACATAATTTAGTGCATGATCGTATAAAAGAAAACTGGTGAAATTGTGAACATGTAATCGAAAGGAAGTGGTGAAAACACTTATAAAAAAAGAATTATGACTATATTTTGTTATTTGGACATACTTATTCAGTGTTTACTTTTGAGACAAAGCTCATTGTTGGGTTTACCTGGATTTTTTTTAATTCTGCACAAGTTTTTTTCTCCACTATCCCAGATAATCGAGAGTCTTCTGCGTATATATCCATGGGATGTATATAAGAGTAATGTGGTAGAGACGGGGACATAGAATTTATAGGAAATATAGTCACATTTACAGAGAGGAAGTCGAAAATTATTCAGAAAAAAAATCCTCCAGTATGCCTGAACAGGATTTGAATTACAAACTTCCTGTAATTGGCAAACCAGACTAAAAAATGAGATTGACATTTAAACTTCATACTCACCGGTATGAGCTACATGACATTCTCATACACTAATTTGAAAATTGTTTTGTAGGACTAAATTATTTATTTACAGTGATAGTACAGATCACATGCTGTAGATTACTCACCATCTTTAAAAAGTTTGTTGAAATCAAACCCATGAGAAATGAGAAAGCTCAAAGAAGAGCTACTGCAACGGAACTGCGGGTCGTAACTTCTCTGACTAAATTGTCTTGGAAACACATAGAAATTGTACCCACGATGTGTGAAGCTAGACAGAAATCAAACTTCAAATAAGCTTTAGGTTTTCTTTGTTATTTAATTTTAAAAGTACTTTTATATAAAAGATAATTCAGTTATCTTCCAAACCTTAAATTTGTTTTTATTCTGTATAATACAACCCATTTAAGTTATCCAGATTTATCTAAACTGAAATGTTAGGGTTGATAAAGATATAATTTAGAGTAAATGTACCAACATTAGTATGGATTGAGAGTGAGAAACTATTTAATAAACTATACCCTCAGTACACTTTTGAACTCCGAACTTTGTCATAAGCAATCCTGTCTATTACAAGTGTGGCACCTTAGACCATGTGGCCATCGATTCCGGCAGTCAAACCTTGAGCATAAAGTTGTCTTAACTTTTGCAAAGTACACATAAAAAATTTATAGCATTTTAAAAATGCTATAAATGTAATTTAAGGTGAATTTTATAAGTTTTACAAGAAGACCATATTTAAAAGCATATTTTTTAAGTATCTTTGGCTATTTCTAGTGATAATTTTGAAAAAAGAATTAACAAATTTTAAATAACCAGGTGATAAATATCCCTCAATATTACATCTAGGTAAAAAGCAAATTATGTCACAACAAACTCACACTCACCTCATTCACCTAATTTAGAGCCTATTTTTAAAAACAAACTTTTAATGAAAAATATATCAGCATGGAAAAAATATTCTCCTGAATGGCTTGTTAATAAATTTGTAAGTTAAAAACTTCCTTCATTAATGTTTTATTAGTTATATTTATGTTCTCCAAACAGAGATGTAACCTTCATCATCTATAATCTCTGCTGTTGGTAAAACATTGTTTTTAAGCAATCATAAACTTTGAATAATTTCATAAGCGTGAATATAAATTAAATCTAATGTAATACAGTCAGCTTTTGATTTATGTAATGATATGGTTCTTGAAAAAATCTGCATAGATAAAAAGGACTTGTAAATCAAACATATTTTTAGACATGTAATCAAGGACATATTATAAGGGTTAGGGGGGTTTATACTTAAAAAAAACTAATTCATTCATTTATTGATTCAATGAGGCTTATTTTAAACTATGTTTATTTGTTACTGACAATAAATACAATAAAAATATATCTCACTACTACAATTTTTGGCAAGAATAAAAGAACATAAGATACTTTCCATGTCTCCCTTTGCTTTGCAAGGGCCAACTTGTTGCTAATTTGCAAAAGCCATCCCAAGCCAACTTTTTGGCGCATACCGTATAACTTTGATTCTAAGAGGCACTTTTTATGCAATTTAAACATCTATACAAACGAGGTGCATCTTAGAACCACAGTTCTTTTCGATTATTCCCGCACTTTTCTCTTTGGCTCAGAAGAATCGGACTCCAAATATGAAGTAGAATCTGATAATTATTGAGATGTCGATATAGAGGATTCAAAAGAATTAGACTGATATTGATTCAGAAGGAAGTAATACCACATTCTGATGAATAAGGTATATCCTGTATTGTCTGTTATAAAATTGAATTCTGTAATAAAAATATTTCTTAGATATAAGATAGCTTTTTTTTTATTTTCTTAAGTTGGTAATAATGAAAAATTAAGGTGCATCTAAAATGGATGGTGTTTTAGAATCGAAACTATACGGTAGTTTTAAATGTATTTTTTTTATAATCAAGGCCCTTTATTTATGTAAAGTATCACTTCTTTGTTTATCTAAATTTAATATATATATATATCTAGTGGGTGGGTGAGAAGTCACTATCTGATTTTAAACAGCTATAATTGTATTAACAACGGATTGATTTACACAAAGTAAAAAGTGTTCTGTTCATAAGTATATGAGAATCTTTCAGGCATACTAAATTTCCAAATAAGCACCTGCCTTGCTAACCAGAAGTTGTAAACTCGGTTTGTGTAATTAATTGTCTTGTGAAGGAAATTCTGGGGAACATTTCCTAACACACCATCGATATGTTCCTCTAATTCTTCCAGAGTGTGTGGCTCTGTTCAGTAAACTTTGTCTTTGGTTCAACCCCACAAAAAGAGATCACATGGTGTTAGGTCAGGACTTCTGGCAGGCCATTTGTGTGGTCCTCATCCTCACAACTAATGCCCCGGAAAGTGTTCATCCAGCCAGTCCCAAACGGTAAGGGTGAAATGGGGTGGGGCACTGTCCTGTTGGAAAATAGCATTGCGAGAATTGTCCCATCGGGAGACAAGTGGACACATATCTTGACATAGCCTGTTCAGATACCGGTCATGGTTAGTGGTGTCTCGCAAGAGGACAGGACCAATGACAAGGTCTGAATTCATACTGCACTACACCATCACATTTGGTCAATTTTGTATTTTCTCAACCGTTTACTCTGGGTCATGATCTGCTCAATAATGGCAATTATGTTGATATACGAGACCACTAATGTGTAAAACTGCCTCCTAACTCCAAATAACATTACTAAACAAATCCATCCAGTCATTGTGACATGAAAGAATAAGTTCTTCGCATTACATGAGCCTATCGCAGTCCTCTGTGGATAGTTCCTGTAAGTTTTGAAGTTTCCATGGCCAAAAGTTCAAATCTTTCTTCAACACTATATGCATCGTGTTTCTAGAGAGTCCGCTCTCACGAGAGGCCTGACATGTTTATTTACCGGGGCTGTGTGAGAACAGTTCCCCCAATGCTGCAACATTCTTCAGGGTCTGCACTGTCGACGGTTGTCCACTTCTTATTGCATTTCAACTGACCCAGTTGTCATTTATTTTGTGTGTCAATTTCGAATTGTGCTGGGATGAGTTTATCTGCCAGTTTTCTCACTCACTCAGGGTAAATATCGTGCTAGTAGAAGATTTTCTCAGGGATCTCAGAACCTCGGAAAGTATCATTTTTGCTAATCGGTCAATAATAATTAACAAAATCAAAGTAATTTCAAATCAGATAGTGACTTCCCACCCACCCTGTTTATCTGTATAGTTTGAGAGCTGGCTGTACAGCCATTTATAATGAACAGTCAAAATTAGTTCTGAAAACCAAATTAAAACAAATAAATTAATGAATAAAATAGAATTATGTTAAAAATCACTTAAAAAGTAAATCAAAATCTGGCACTAATACAACTACAAGACAAGTCTAACAGGTTTTTATTGAAACTACAAACACTTGTGAAGAAACCCTAATGTCTATTTGTCTTGTCTTTCGCTGTTGATACGTAGGAATTACATTTCATTAGTTATTTGCTGCTTCAGTACCATACATATAGTATATTTACCACTATAGTTTACTTGGATGAGAGCTCAAAAAGTTAGTAGAAATAGTCCCTAATATATCCCTACGCCAACAGCTGGCATTCGTCACTTTGGATAACTGTAATGAAAACCTATGTTAGTAATTAATTAATGTGATAGTTAGCCACAGTAATTTAGGCCAATATTATTTATATTTATTGAGGTCAGGCACAAAGCTTATTTATTATTTTATTCCACTTAAAAAATTATTATTCACAGCACCTCTAAAAAGGTCTAATAAATATGGCTTCAAAATGGTGACCGACAATTTTAAACCATGTGATTGAGCATGAGTCATGACGTAAACAAGCTACTTTCAATGGTGCACCCACACAGTGGATGAAAATATTTAATTCAGTAAAATATTTTGAAATACAATAAAATAATAATAAAGACAAGTATTTTCTCATTTCTAAGTAAATATATTGCCTGTATTAAAATATATTAACTAATGCACTATATTACACATTATGAGATAACATTTCAAACTGACTATTAAGTATGTTTAAAATATTGTTTTAGATTGGATAAATAGAAATTATTTAAAATATTGAAATAGTGAGAAAACTTAAGTTTATGTTATTTTTAATGTAGAATATAATGTATAATTAAAAAACTTATCATTCATAATAAAAGTGATCTTTAAAACTGTTGGCGACCCAAAATCTAAACATATGATTTTTCATACTGTCATTCATGTAAAAAGTTATGGTGTATATAAGTGTAGTAAATGAAAATATGTTCCTTTTTTCAATTTTGAAAATATTTTCTCATGAGGGTTTTCTAAAATAATTACCTATTTTTCTCTTTATTGTAGTGAAAAACACAGAGTCCAAACTCAATGAGTAAATATTCCATGCTCTCTTGGCGCATTTTGGAAAATTGTTTTGCAGGTGAGTCGTAAGCGTTGATTTTGTCCCCCACAAGAAGTCCTGTGAACTCGCCATCAATAGCAAGGAAGTGACACGATGGTATGGTATTTTTTAATTCAGAAAGTACGGCACGAAAATCTAAACATCAAAGGAATAGAACAATAAACAGTATTAAATAATGAATCAAATAGCCAAAGCTATTATTTATCCATTTTAGTGAGGATTACTCCATCTTGATATCATATTCTGAAAATTGAAAAATGACACCTGCACACGGTAATCGAACCCGGGATCTTTGGCTTAGTACGCCAATACTCTTACCACTGAGCTATCCAGGATTCGTCCCATGCCCATGATCATTCTTCACTCATATTTTAAGGCAGAGTCTATGATGGACGTGCGTAAATTGTTGGCTACAAATGTGTGATTTATTAAGATCACGAGCTATCAGATAATGCAGCCACCTTCAATTCAGTAGTTGGCTTATTGCAGCCATTTTTACAACAGTCGAAGGTGGTTGCGTTATCTGATATCTTGTGATCTTAATAAAAATCACACATTTGTAGCCGACGATTTACGCACGTCCATCATAGACTCTGCCTTAAAATATGATAGAAGAATGACCATGGGCACCAGACAAATCCTGGATAGCTCTGTGGTAAGAGCATTGGCGTACTAAGCCAAAGGTCTCTGGTTCGATTCCCATGTCCAGGTGTCATTTTTCAATTTCTAAAGTATTAAATAACTTTAAGTACCAAAAGCGATAGACTACTAAAGATAGTAATCAATTTAATGTCAAGAGTAGAAAATTATATTAAATTGTCTTTTGAAAAAGAAGGGAGGCAAGGGAAAATGGGTGAATCAGGAGAGGGGGAGGAAGTCTAAAGTGGTTTAGATTAAAATGTAACCATTGTAAAGATGTTCTATTTTTTAGAAAATTAACTGATAAGCAACATGGCAGGTAAATAATAAAGTTACCTGCATCAGTGGACACTAAATATCAATAATAATAATAATAATTAGCACCGCGTCTTACTACCCGTTCGAGTTATACGCTTTAAGTACTAATTACTCTAATGGAATAGGAATTGGCAAGGTTGAATAAGAGGAAGTGAGCCCGCATTTACGTGGAGAGAGTGTGGAAAACCATTTAGGAAAAACCACCCCCAGTTCACCCGACCGAGATTCGAACCTCGATCTCCCCGTCCTCAGCAGTCGAGCTCAACACGACAAGCGCGTTAGCTAACTACGCCACCGAGGCGGGTCTCAAAGTATATAGAAAAGATAATGTACTAACATACAAATAACCATACTTAACTAATCACACCATTTCCTTACATTTGATCAAAAAATTTTGTTTATCTATGAAGCTTTTTCAAGAACTAACTCAATACATAAATTGAGGGCTTACTGTATTACATTAGATTTAATTTATGTTCATGTTGATAGCATTATTAAAAGTTTATTATAGCTTTAAGAAATGTGTTACCATCATCAGGGATTATAAATGAACCTTACTTTTCTATTTGAAGTAAGCAAATATAACTAAAACACTAAGAAAGAAAGTTTTTAACTTAAAAATGTATTAACCAGCCATTCTGGAGAATATTTTCTCTATGAAAATTTATTTTGAATTAAGAATTTGTAAAAATAGGCTCTATAGTTGTGAATGAGGGGAGTGTGAGTTTGTTGTGATACAATTTGCTTTTTACCTATTTAATATTGAGGGATTTTGCCTAATTATTTAAAATTTGCTAACTTGTTATTTTTACAAAATCACAAAGGCACATGATGTTAAAAATTAAGCAAAATATTTGAAATAAAAAAGAATTCTGATGAATGCATTCACTTGCAATTTTGTTGACAGTTGATTGATTTTATTAAAATTCACTTTAACAACTCTGCTGGTTCAAAAAGTAGTTTTGAAAGTGAAAACAGCCTGCTTAGTTTCCAAAATTGTGCCAGTTCTAGTGTCAGTTCTAAGATTTAAGAGTGTCAATTCCTAATTCCAATTTCCACTTGATTAAACAAACTAATCTAGAACCACTTGGTCATTACAAAGTCAATTAAAGGTGCCCTGAGTCTTACTCAGGTAAGAATAAGACATTGTTCAAATCCTGGCCAAGTACACAGTTAGGAATAATTTTCCCCATATTGTTCAACAGTTTTTTTCCAGTCTCAATTTATAATAATATTCCTTTCAGTGATCCTCCTTATTTTAAAATCAGTTAATTTTGTGATGTAAAGCCAGAAACCAATTTTAAAACTAAGCTTATGAAAACTAGGCAAAGGTAAAGGCATAGTTATTTGATTAAAAATATGTATTTCCAATAATGTGTATATAATTTCACATTATATTTAAATGATTTGATTTAAATTTTAAAATATCTATTTTAAAAGGTGTATCAAATTATTAATGTAATTTTCTAGAACTTTAAAGATCCGTTTTTGTTATTTACAAGCCAATTAGACAACATTATTTATTTACCTTTTTATTAAATTTTGTTCCATATAAAAGAAGGCCAAAATACTTTAGGCGCCCATCTCACTTCCAAGAATTTTTTTTCACTTGATTGAGATATTTAGCGTGCACTTTCTGAACTGACCGATTATATCAGCACACTACTTATGGACTAGCATAAATCTATAACAGACATCATACCCAACCCCCGCCGTTGATTCATCACTATTAATGAGGAAACCTACATTTCACCAATGATAAATTTTTTGGTCATGCCAGTAATCGTATTAGGGACCGTTAGCTCTGAGAAATTAGGCATTACCATGCCCAGTCCAAATATCCCATCAAAGTGTAACTTTCTGTATTCTTCAATAGACAACAGTAAAATTGAAATTAGTTTAATAGCTTTTCATATTAAATAGGCCTATTTATTTTTCAATTATTATGTATTTTTAAATATGGTAAAATAGTTTCACTACTCTCAATTAAATTTTTTCCTGTAAATTAGAATACAGAAAGCTGCACCATATTGTGACATTTGGCTCGAGATGTGTTACCTACTTAAGTTCGGTGTTATATGTGGGGTGAGAGAGACTCTTTAAAGAGTTGTCCAGGGCAGAACATTCACATTACGTGAACATTAAGTAGAAGATACCATGTACTTTAGCTAGCCAATCGTGTTTCGAACAACACCAACACGGCTATTTAGTTGTTTATGAAATACAGACAACATCTTTGGTATAATTTGTCTGCATCTTATGAACTCTAAAGCATAGTTACACATTATTTTGTATAGCCAGTAAGCTTTTATTGTAAGTACTTGTAGCCTAATCATTCCTAAATTATTGTGTTTTATTTTAATGAACAAGTACTTGTATATTAATCAGTCCTAAATGATTGGGTTTCATTTTAGTGAAAAAGTACTTGTAGCCTTATCAGCCCTAATTTGAAATTATCTCAAATATCCTAAAGAATTTGAGGGCTCATCCCTAATTTTTATCTCAAACACAAGAGTTTTCTTTTCAAAATTGCTAGCATAATATTTTGAGTGTGTTCATTTGCAACAAATACTAAATAGTTTTTGTGTCAGTAGAAAATAGTTTTAGAACATTTAACAACATTTTGGGCTAACCAAACCCTACTTGTATATGTGAATTAAAATCAATTTTAATATTACTGGTATGCTGTTATTTAAGCAATAAGCATATGTTATAATATAAAAAATCCCAAAAGTTGTTTGTTATAATCTCAATGGGATAACTTTATATTTTTTAGCATTTAAATAATGTTTATATAAAATAGGGCCTAAGCCTCCTATTTATAAAAGTAAGATTTTACTACCTCAAACATCACTATGATTTAGTATCAATTTGTTTCCATTGGTGACTCTTGATATGGAATCTATTTCAGTGAGTGATCTTGATCTGAGATCCAAAACTTCCTTTTCATGTGGTAAATCCTGCTCCTGGTGCTCTTTACAATTGCACCAAATGTTGTAAAAATTGGTTGAGAACTGTAGGTGAGATTAAGGAATTGTGTGACAACTGATGTGAAAGTCTTTCTTCTAATTTGAAATATTCAGTTTGCTGCCACTTTTAAATTATTTATTATTTTCAAATAGGTTTAGAGCGGTAGGTATGTGTGGTAGGGAATTTTGCTGGCTGACTTTGATGCAAAATATAGACTAATTTTTAAATAGAAAATCTTAGACCTGTCGACTCTTTTCAATAACACCAAATTTTATCTGAATCAGTTGATAAATGTATCTGTGGTGAGAAAAACTACTCCCTGTTTGACATTGATATGAGTTATGAAAATCCACTAGAAAATTTTATAACTGATAGTTTAGTGTTCTCTCCAAAATTTTCCCCAACCAGGTGGCATTATTAAGTAACCGGGCAGGAGGAGTGGAATACTTGGTAATATTTTATGATTTGTTCAAAAAATATTGATTTTTAGCTTGGCAGTCCATAAATCCAGCCAGTATATATAAATAATATTCATAGAACAATGATTACTCCTAACTCTAAGAAATGTGATGTCAATGTATTAGCAAAGCATTCAATCTTTTATGAAAAGAATAAATTTCTAACGTTTACTAATTCAAATTTCAAATTCACTAAACTTATCAGTAGAAATTTTTCCTTTGCTAATCTTTGTTTCCTTATTTATTATATGTATTAATATTTTAAAAAAACTCCATGGTGTCAGCCTGCTATCGAGCCATACCGACTGCATCTCTGATCTAGTAGTCATAATTCCTGGCTACAGATCCAGAGGTTGGGTTCGATCCCTGGCACTTCCACATTTCGTGTGTGGCAGTGGGTCTGGAATGAGGTCAACTCAGCCCCATGAGGACAAATGAGGATTTATGTGAATGAAAACATAGTGATTTCCGTCTAGAATACTGATATTAACAGCCGGAGGGTATCAGCAGGGCTCTTACTCCATAATGAGGTCTATTTTAGGGACTTTAGGACACTCTCAGGCCAAAAAAAGGGACCTCATAAAGAACAATGGGAACAACAAAAATGTTACTCAAAATCATGTTGTTTTTTTTTAAACCCTAGCCTAAGCTGGTTAATATCATACAAAAAAACTTCTGTTAGCTCTTTAAGTTCTATTTTTAGCTTTTATTTTAACTTTGACTCTACTTTTAAGTTGATTTAATGTTTTAGCCATATTAAACAACTAAAATAAGGCTTTTTTGATTTGACCCTGGGTGGTATATGGCTAGTTTTTATCTATGGTAAAAATACATAAATATAATGAATACTTTTACACCTTTAATCATTATGTCTTTTTAATATTACTTGAAATTATACATATCACATTTAACTATTGGCTATCATTTACATAGCACATATTAGGCTAACAGTTGATTAAATTAGAAAGAAGGAAATTAAAAAGAAAGAAAAGTAAAGTAGTCAAAGACAAATTTTGTATTTTTACTACTTTACTTTTCTATCTGGGCAGAGCTCTCAAAAAATAAAGTTATTAAAAAAAGATGCTTTTTTTCTTATTTTCTTCCCTGTCTACTCTTAAGGTTAATTATTTTGCCCTTTCTCTTTTTCTCTCATCTTCTTTAAGTCTCTTTTCTCCCAGCTTGGTTTTCTCTAAGTTCTGATGGTACTTACTTCTTACATAGGCAATGAGATCTTTCATGATTGGAACACACGCAGGTTAATTGCCATAAAACTTCAAGGCATTTATGACATTAAATTGTGCATTCAAACTTCTTTAATAGCAGTTTTTTTGTGTGTAACCACATGTCTAGATGTTGAAAAGCCTCTCCCAACATCAGAATTGCCATATGCAAATGAAACCCAAGCCTTAACTCTTTTTTTACTTGTATTTTGTGGTTTTCATTACATTCTTTACTTCAAAACTTCTTTCCAAAATGTTTCAAGGTCGTCATCAATTCCTGTGAGTGTTTCTGCTTTAATCATCTTCATCTCATCGATCAAGCAGTCTGTGTGGACACCATCCTTACAATTTTCAGAAGTTTTGCTTCACTGCTGGTAGCTTTGAGTTTTCCGATTTAAAAAAGTAATATCATGAAGGAGAGTCACTTTCCACCCAGGGTTTCGCTGCAATACTCTGTTAAATTTGTCGATGATGGCTGTGCCAACTGAGCCAGAAGCCTGATTTAGGTTTTCTTATATTCCCCGCATTATCTTCACATCTTTCATAAGAGGCCAATCCCTCGCATCTAAAACTGTGATTGCTCCAGGAATATTTCCAAAATTGCTTTTTACTTATGCCAATGGTTTATCAACAGAAGCCCAGAAGTATGATTCTCCAATATTTTCTCGGATCTTCTCAACTGTCTTAAACGAAACAAAAATAATGTTTATTGTTCCCAAATAGTTTAAATCAATACAATTCAGTTAATATTTTTAATGTAAGAAAGAAAAACTGCTATTGTAAAAACTTATGGACAAATAGGTTGAATGCAAATAGTGTTTCCTCAGAGTTGATTCATCTGGTATCTTCATGTTGGCATATTTGTTGAGAAAAGCATTGAAATCCGGATTCTCCAGCTTCTTCCAAGAAATACTTGCAGCTACCATCGCAGAGCATAAGTCAGCAGAAAATTGCTCTTGGGTTTTATCTGCATCGTTAACTTTAGGACAAAAATTGTTTTAATCCTGTTTTCTTTCTGGAATTCTTCATATGTATTGTAGTATTTTTTTGTTGTTCTAGATGATACTTCATCTCGCATTTTACCTAAATATTATATGTGGAAATTTTCATCTAATAATATATGTGAATTCAAATAATTAACAAAGTATCACCTAACAAGAGAACTAAGATTTTTTTTATAAGATAGTTATGCTACACTTTGGTAAATATTTCCACTTTGTCGTTGAAATCCTTAAATAAGAAATGAAACCTAGTTTGAACGATAACAAATAATTGAGATATCATGTTCTGAAAATTGAAAAATGACACCTGGACACGGGAATCGAACCCGGGACCTTCGACTTAGTACGCCAATGCTCTTACCACTGAGCTATCCAGGAATCGTCCCATGCCCATGGTCATTCTTCACTCTTCACTCTTCACTCTTCACTCATAGTTTAAGGCAGAGTCTATGATGGACGTGCGGAAGTTGTCAGCTTATAAGTATGTGATCATATAAGATCACAGCCATCAGACAATGCAGCCACCCGCGACTCAGTAATTGGCTTATTGCTGCCATTTGACAATTATATTATAATTGTACGTGATTGCATATATTAATGAATCAGATAGCCGAAGCTATCATTTATGCATTTTAGTGAGAATAACACAGTGTAACATGGTGTTATCCTCACTAAAATGCATAAATGATAGCTTCGGCTATTTGATTCAAAAATAATTTACACTGATTCCAATACAAAGAAATATTAATTATTAGCACCACATTTTTACTACCCGTTGGGGTTATATGCACTTACGCTAATGTGTAATGGTAGGGTGATTGTAAGATGAAATGGAGGACCTACAGTTTAACGTGGGATCCGAACCACTGTGGAGACCTGGCATTCCAAACATTTACAAGCTGTGATTAATACATGTCTTGTCAGAGGTGAAAGAGGGGTTTGGTAATCAGATAAATTTGTGCCGGGACCGAGGATTGAACCCTGGACCCCCTGCACAGAAGTCTGACACTTTACCCTTATGCGCAACCACTAAAGGAACTGACACTGCTGTGTGATAAAAGAAAATCTTTGTCGACAGTCTGACCAGTCTGAACCTATCAGACCACTGGACACATGGGTGATTCATATCTATCATGAGTATCCACATGGTGACCTAAGGAGCATGAGGGTGGGAGGGAGGCAAGTATTTAGAAAGAAAAAAGAGGGTGTGAAGAAGAGAGAGATATAAAAAAGGCACTTTAAGGCTCCCATTTGTTAAATAGGCACTAAACACTGAAATAGGCCTTTATAGGCACTATAAAAGTTATTACACTATTGTCACAATTATCGAAAATAAATTTATACCTCAAAAGCCTACTTAAGTTTATAATTTTTTGCAGCATACATTTACTAATTATTATTCATTGTGATCTTATGTAATTTTATACATAAAGGAATCCCAAAAGAAGTTTCAAAATGATTGATCAAAAAAAGGTCAAATAAAATTTATTTTCAGATATAAATGTCTTAGCAATAAACCAATGACATAGCACTAGAGAAATAGGCCCAATAGGAAAAAATCTCCCCTTTGTTACTGTTATCACAGTTTAAGGATCTAAATAAATTCTGGAGCATAGTTAGGATTTAATATATAGTTTTAGGCTCATATATACTATTGCAACGTGAGTTGGAAAATCCCCCTTATTCCTCCCACCAAGTTATGATGGACGCTTGATCCATGTAGTACTTCATTTTACTCTTTTATATATATATATATTTATTTATTTTTACTTTGCGTATTACTACCTGCGAGTCAGACACCTTAGCTCAGCCAGCAGTTTGCCTGCCCACTGAGCTAAGGGTTTCGGGTTTGATTTCTGGTATGGCCTGAAAAACATTGGTAAAATTTGGATTTCCCCTCTCACAGTGATGAATAAACGTCCAGGGGGCTTGGTGTTGTGTTTGTTCTAGATTTAAGTTAAGTTGTGGGCTGATATAATCATTTGGCCCAAAAAGTGCACGCTAAATACCTAAAATAAATGAAAAATGAAAATGCTACCTGTGTGTACTTTTAATTACACTCAACCAATTTAATAGTGTGTGTCACTCTTATACAGTCAGGAGTGTGCACATAACTCTTAGCCTTGACATTTTTACTTGAATCTTAGATTATTTAGGTATTGCGATGAACTGCAGTGTGCTGTGTTTTGATAATCCATTACAATTTGAGTGGATGATAATCAGTAGTTTCACGTTTTGGTGTGTATTGAGTATAGTTCTGGAGTACTTTTATGAAGTCAGAATATTTAATAGGTTGTAAAGGTGGATAATGAAACAAAGATATAATTCAAAAGAGTGAAACAAGGGGAGTTGGTAGGTGCAAAGTTTACCAAGATAGAATGCGAGTATGAAAAAAACATAAATGTTTGAGATTCATTTTTATAAACTAGAGGTACTCATGTTTAAATATTTCTAGGGGAAGCATCTCTTGACCTTCTTGGGCAACGGTGGTTAAGAGTTAATGACCCCCAAATCCACCCTACAGCTTTTATAGTACAGCATACCTATTAATTTTCTCAGAATACACCACTGGGTTTATTGGCCTACTACGAAAAGTAAATTTATTTTATTAGGTTAATCAATACTATAATTTATTATTGAATGGAACGCTAGCAAAGTTAGATCAAGTCAGCAAAGTAACTGCCATAGTTAAGGATAGGTTATGCTAGGTTGGAAATTAAACTTAATATAATTTATACCAGCGGTTTCCAAACTGTCTAAATAGTGTATCCCCCCAACAATTTCTGTAATTTGGAATACCCCAGATAATGCTGAATATCTGATATGTTGGTACATTTTTAATGGTGCCAATGTATATACTAACACAGATGGAGTGGCTGCACCGGATGTCTGAGCTAGAATCAATGTTGTCATCCCTCCAATTTCTGGCTAAATCTGTTTTAATTTTGGTTAGACTTGGATGTAATATATGTATAAGATTTGATAATGCTCTATCTCTTCACGACTTTAATTTTCTTGTTTTTGTTTGGCTTCTCACGGCGTACCAACTGGAATAATTGTATGTAACGCTGGTGCTGCGCAAACTGCTGGTGCTACGCGTACCACAATTTGAGAACTATTGATTATACATCAAGTATTTAGACTTAAAATAGATAGTTTATAAATACTTTATTTTAACTTTTGACTTCCGGTGGCTGTGTCTGCTAAGATCTTATGTTTTCATTTTATTTCTAATGACTAGCCTTGTACAAGTTTGCTGGCTGTAAAATTGTTAGTGGATGTGCAAGAGTGTTTTCGTTTAGCTAAGAAAAGATTATTTTACCATTTTCAAGAAATTCATCTATTGCATGGGTAAGAGAGTGAGAGTGGTTGCTAAAGATTATGGCCCCCACAAAAGGGGCCTCTAGTCTGAGAGCCGAGATTTGGGGGGTAGGGGGGGGAAGACTGTAACATTAATAAATGTTACAATTTTTTCCCATTAAAAGAATGTTAAGATCTCACTCAAGGAAATAGTATCTGTTGAGTAACCATTCTTATAAAGATCTGCTAATGATTGTGTTGGCACAAAATATTAGCAAGTATCAACAACAAGAACATTGTCATACAACATAGCTAGGAATAACTTATCCCTTAATCTTGAGACTGCACTTGATGCAAAAAGATGCAGCACTTACGTGACTTGCGGTAAAGTGTTGTTTAAAGAGGCAAAGCTATTTGATGAAGAAGTAAAAGTTCAACATCATTTCCCGAAAACCGAAAAACTTCAAAGGAACCTGAACAAGATTTCAGAATGTCCATAGTTTACCCAGTAGCTAGGCTTATTGGCTTTTACTATAAATGATTATACCATATGTGAATTATTCTCACCCAACTTAAACTTCCAGAACTTAGACAATGGTCAAATTAATGCAAAAGTTGTAAAACTTGTAAATACATATGAGAAAGAGCTATCAGAAGATTTACTGCACAAAATCCTTCGCATTAAAAGTATTTGACAAACAGTTTTCGGCACTGAAAGAGGCCCGATTACTTTTGAACACAATTTATGACGTCAAAAAACTGCAAGGTATATTTTCCAATATTGCGATTAAAATGTTAAATTGTACAGTAGGTACCAGTTACTGTTTCTTCAGCTTAAAGATCATTCAGTAGAAAGGCAAATGCATTGAGAACATGGCAAAGAAGTACAACTGGTCGAAAGAAACTTAATTATCTATCAATTTTGTGCATTGAAAATTATTTAAGCAAGTTGATTTTACTGAAGTTATTGAAAAATTTGTGTCGACAAAAGCTAGAAAATATACTTTAGAGATAATTTTTGATATTACTGTAAGTTTTATTATGTAAGGCTTAAATTCATTTAGTTTTTTAATACAGTATTTAAATATTATTTTTGTGTCATTTAAATTGACTTGTTTTACCCTAAATCCTGTAGAACATCACTCGGCCCTTAACGCTAGCGGTAGATAGCCTGGCAAAGATCCTGGATTGAGGGCCCACTTCAGAATGTGGGGGTCATATAGGAGATTGAGCATTAATCGGCTCTATAATATACGTAAAGCTTCAATTGTGCAATTTTTAATATTTTAAAGATATTTGTATTAGTGTCACAAGGTCAATTTGGTTTTGAATTGTTTATTATAATAAAGTTCTTTAATATTCTTAAATTTAGTGTAATTGGATACCCGCATTTTTGTGAGTGTAATATTAGGCCCTTCTATAGTATATTTTGTGATATCAGGTTTTTGAGAGAAAAACTTGCCTAAAATGTAAAGTTCTTTGGTTTTTTCCTTTTTTTTAATAAATGGCGCCTTAAAGTCTGAGCAAAGCTTCAAGTTCTCATACATTGGTTAATTTTTTATAACACCATTCTTGGATGAGCAGAGTTCAATAGTAAAATAGGACAAGGCCTTTGTTTGCGTTAGTTATAATCTAAAATGCAGATGAAAAATAATACCCAGTGGGCCACCTCATTACAAAACAGAGCCGCTTTGTATATTCGAATATTTGGAAACTATATCCAATGTGTATTTCTGCGTATTAATAGGGTTATAGCGTGTGGAGCGCGATAAGGTAAGGAAAATCACAATGAATAATAAAATCTAGCTTAGCAAGAGCAAAGGAAATAAAGTGAAATAGAAATATAGATATATTTGTTTGTAAACGTAATTTAATGAACTTATTAAAATGAGTTTTCTACTGAACACATAAAAGACCATTGTAATATAACTATTAACTTACTTTCGCGTGTTACATCCATTACATGTCAAATATGCCACAATAAAACGCTACAGTATCTGCAACATTGTCAAGATCTAAAAGTAAGTCTTTAAAATAAATTGAGTTTCTCGTTTTTAGTAAATTATTTCCGTTCTTTCACTCTATAAGAATGGGACGTGCGGCAACAAGTCGTTGGTCAAATAAATATAAGTTAGTTAGGGATGGGTTGTGAAATCACAACCTGCTCCTTTGTCACTGCTCCTCTGACGTCACAGTCACAGTCTGCTCCTGACAGACGA